>BQKZ01001755.1:100703-125560 GCA_036244855.1 Temnopleurus reevesii
ACGTGTACACTCCGCCTTCAAGTTAATAAAGACAAATCTCCGCAGCACAATGTCAGAGGAATGCACTGATCCTGCTCTATTTCCACAAAGACATTGCCTTGGACTATGACGAAGTGATCAATATCTATAGTCGTAAACATCCAAGGAGAATGTTGTTCTTGAATCCACTGGTAGAAGAGAAATGAGTCCAATCTCATATCTGTCATTACAGAACTTTAACAATATGAACTGATTTTACAATCAAGTCACGTCTGACCATATAAATAACAGCTATTGTACATTAATCCGTATTGTAAGGTCTCTGCAATAGCAGTGGGAGGTGTCTCCACCCTTCCCTTAGGCCTAAGTCACATAGATTCCGGCGACCGCACGGCATGCTACAATTGACTTTTCAATAATTTTCGACCGCTGCCCGGCCGCGCCGGGACCCGCAAATTTTGTACGGGAGCCAGGACATTGTCCACTCACTGTAAGGTTGCCGGAAAGCTGAGTTGCATGCGTTTAATTTTCCCAGCAATTCTGCTGATCGTGAGACCGAAAAAGCCAGGAAATAGGCAGGAATTAAGAGCCCGTAGGGTTCCGCACGGGACCCGTTAGTATGCCGGCCGGTGCCCGGACGGGTCCCATCCGATTTTGTAATTTTGTGACTTATGCCTTTAGTTAAAGGACGGTGTTTACCCCGAGGCTCAAGGAGAAATGTCGTGAGCAGAGACAACCACTTTAAATTGCCTTTATCAATCTTTAGAAGGTGTTAATATTATATTGTAAGTCTATAAGTAAATATTTCAGTCACTTTTGAAAAAATAACAATTTTCATTTCCAACATCAATGCATAGCCCCCCCCCCCCACACACACACACACATCCTCCTCCGACGATCAAACTTTTCTTGCCCCCCCCCCTATTGGGAAATCCTGGATACGCCCCTGGATACAGGAGGAAGGGTGTACATTGGTCATTAAAGGTTGCAATTATGCTTTGGGGCTAAGTATTTTAAAGATAATTTGAAATTAAACAATTAGCAAGAATTCCTTGAACCAAGGTATTCCATAGCACTGTATTTTGCCATAATGATTTTGGGCTGTGTTTTGGGTGTATCTTGTGTTATATTTCATATTTCTGCAAACCTGTTCAGAAAGAATTAATTTGGAAAACATGTAAAATTAATTTGGAAAACAGAGGGGAAGGGGTGGGGCGGGGTTGTAAGTTTCAAGATTGATTATTTCTCCAGAAAAGATTTATAGGGGTAATATTCGTCCATGTTTTTCAAGAAGTTACGGGAGATGAAGGGTGTCGTAGAATGAATAAACAATTTTGTCTTTGTTTAATGTTATATTAATGTTTTATTAAGTTGTTCAAGGGGCCCTGTATCATAAGCAAAACACTGCTTCTTTAGGGTCCCAACCATTTTTATATTACTTTTACCTTTGTATATGATGTGAATTTTAATATGGTTAAATAAAGTCTAAAAATTGAAAATTGAAAAATTGAAATATACAGGGGCCGTTTTTTTGCATAGAATTACTTCCGAGGCTGATTGTTGTGATTTATGGATAAAATAGACAAGGCCAAGAGATAGAGAAAGAGAGAAGAAGAAGAAGAAAGAGAGAGAGACTGAGAAAAAAAGAAAGCCAGATACACATAGAGGGGAAGGGGTGGGGCGGGGTTGTAAGTTTCAAGATTGATTATTTTTCCAGAAAAGATTTATAGGGGTAATATTCGTCCATGTTTTTCAAGAAGTTACGGGAGATGAAGGGTGTCGTAGAATGAATACACAATTTTAAAGAATTACCAACACATCGACAAATCAATAGGCATGATTAATTGCGTGTTGATTCTACAGAACCTTGTTTCAATGAAGTTGTAACAATAGCCTTCATAGTGCAACATCTTGCTCTGGCTACTGCCACTTCGTGAAAACACGGACGATATAGTTGAAGTCGTATTTCAGAAGAAAAAATGGAATAAAATCCCCGATAGGAACGCATCTGTTACAGTGGTAAAGCATATTGATTAGATAAAACTACTGATAGCTTTTCTTTATGACATAATGAAACAAACCAAACCCGTATGATGGAAGATCGATGTTCCTGATGATGCATGCTCTTCAAATCCTCGCATTTCTCACCTCGATGATCAGATGACAGCTCTGGTACGTACTTTTTATCATCACTCTCACAACACAGACTGCCGGCCGTGCAATCGATAACAATGGATAATGAGCATGATTGCTCCGTTTTATTCTCAGCCCTCTACAGTTCACATGCAGTACAGTCACCACCTCGTCAAACGAAATATTTTTCCTGCTATTTGACACACACCTGTGTAATGAGTCTATAATCGGCGAATGCGCATTTTCATTGGAAGAATGCATGTTAAATTTCCTGTCGATTGATAAAAAAAAAATTAGCTAATCTCTGTCTCCGCAAAATATTTTTTAAAGCCATTAAGGTTGATGAATTTTAGCTCCTGTGGCAGTCGAATTATTGGATATAAGATTTCTATTCGTGATCCTGACCTGTGCAAAAAGGGAATTTTATTTTTTTCTTCAAATTTCAAAGAAAGATGAGGGTGGTAGCTAAACAAACAAAAAAATNCGATTGCTTGGAACCAGATGACGTCATCATCCGATTTCTGTGGCTGAATCAGAGCGCCGTTATTAGGGGACCAGATTCGTTTATCAAAATGAGCGGAGGCGATCTCCGACTTGTCGACAAAATTCCGTGATCCTGACCCGTGCATGTGAGACTTTGGTATCGAGAGCTTTGTCACTTCAACTGAGGGAGGGTCCGTCTTGGTACCCAAATGTCTGACGCATCTAAGTAAAATGATGGTCCATGCTCGGGGGTCTAACCCTGCGTCTTACAATTGACAGGTGCATAAGCCATTAGACCTTCGACTGGCATATGCCTTATTGTGTATCACATTTACTATGGATCATATTCATAGATTTAACATTTTCCAAGGGGAAGGATATTTAAAGGAGAATGTACTTTTTCATTCATTATGGAAATCATTACTGCCTCGACATTAAGAAATGACTGAAGAAATGACTGAGGAAATGACAAAATGAAGTTTACAGCCATTTTTTTCTTTTAGAGAGAGAGAAATGATGTTGAATAGGAAATGAGCATGCTACTCACTGTGGTTCCGTTGTTCTGTAGAGAGCCCATAAACCAAAGGAAATGAAGGCTATAGGAAGCAACCAACTGATGACAAGGTAAACCCGCAGGATGTGCTTCCTGTCAAACAAAAACATTGCACAAAAACACAACTAACCAGGGTGCTACAAGAATTATTTTCACCAGTTGCCCAGTCAGGCAACCAAGTTTCCAAATCACTTGCCCGAACAAAATTTCCTTTGTCCCAAATTGATGGCCTATGCCAATTTGTACATGTAGATGAAAACTAGAAAAAGCTGCTACTTGCCATTTTGGGCAAGGGGGTTTGTAGCGCCCTGCTAACATTATCAGCTACTTAATAACATGTTTTTCATGTTATATTATAATGAAAATAATAAACACTTTTTCCAGACGCTATAAAGCGCTACATGTAAAGGCCTACTTAAGCTACATTGAAGAAGGGTGTTGAGATGTTTCTTGAAAAGGTTTGAGCCATTTGGTATTGCAGCGAGATGGGAGGAGACTATTCCAAAGTCATGGGGCCAAGGACTGAAGTTGAAACAAGCCTGTTTTTAAGAATCACATACAGTACATGTAGGAAGGGGTGTGTTATAGGCAGTAATTTACGAGAATAATAAAATAATGATACAAAAACTGCACACGAACAAGTTGATACATGCGCTCTATGAAATACATGTATTATATATGATATATTTATTATAATAAATTTGTTATAACACAGAAACAAGGTTTGAATTCCAGAAGTTGCATAATATTACAGAATATTATTATTTTCATCTTTAGGGTTCCATAATGAAAGTTTCACTACATTTTATTTGATTTTTTCAATATCTTACAACCATTTGTAGACTGTAGCTGAAAAAAGGACTTAATCTGTTAAAATAATCTCTTAACGATCCATAAAGAGTAACAAAAATGCATAATATTAGTTCTGATAGGTCTGAATAATTCAAGTGCAAAAAGGCATACATGTAAATTGCAGTGACCACATTTAGTAACTGCATGTGCACGCACATTGTTCATACGGACATTTTATGTCACTGTGTTCATAACTTACAGTACATTGTTTCATTCTAATTAAGACTGCACATACTAATGTTGAAACCACTTGGTTCAGACAATATGGCTATCAGATACAAAGTAAGCTAGGGGATAATTTTCATGCTACCACATCATAAATTGCTCAACTCCATATTTTAATATTCATGATTGAAACACACACCAAAAAAAAAATCTTGTTTAGCAACTTTTTCATTTCGGACTTTACAATATTTCCTCGATGGCTAAACTGCTAATCAAATATGAAAAGACAAATATTCCATGTAGGCAGTTGTATCCGAAAATTGAAGGAAGGGATCAATGTATAACATGTAATTTAAGCAATAGACTTACACTGTGCACTTCTGTAAGAAGAGATATACATCTACTGTGTAACAAGTAATCCATACATATGTAGCGAAGAAGAAGAAATGGATCCATGCCTGTAAACAGAAAATCATAACTTATGTTCAATTACATATATGACATTGAGTGTTTTATGAATGATAATTTAGAGTTGAAATGTTTAAAGTGGTTTGAGACCCCAAAAATATATTGACTTACATGTATTTCAAGATGCGTAACATTTATCGGTTTATTTAATTGAACAAGAAAAAACCTAATTGGGAGATAAATCACAATTTTCTGAGCCTATATTTCATCTGCTAGCAATACCCGGGAGCTACCATTTTTTTGTACAAGAAAGTATTTTGTTATCCCCAAGTAGAACGTCCTTGGTCGAATTACAAACATGTAAGCTTAAAATTTTAAGAAAATAGTAAAATTAGCACTCGTTTTCTTATTTACGAGATAATCGCATGACCATCTCTTACCTATGCTTTGTTCCTTGAACAATGCCCTAAACCGACCAAAAACATAAGGCTCAAAAAGTTCCTTAACCCAGCAACCGCCAAACCCTGCCTCTCACCATATCGCCGGCGGTATCTATATAATCTTCATTCTGACCAACCCGTTTTTACGAGACCCCCGTCATATAGACGCAGGTTGGGGGACGGTGGGGGGGGCGTAAGAGAGGGTCATGCGATTATCTTGTAACTAAGAAAATTAGTGCTAATCTTACTAATTTACTTCAATAATAGCATGACCCTTTCTTACCTATGCTTAGTCACACTGACCAACACCGAAACTCCAGGGTGGCCAAAGGCGAGAGGAAGGGGGGGTAAGAGGATTTCGACAGCCCTTGCGTTGCCGCATTCAACGCCGAGGCGTCGAGACAGTCGTCCCCTTAATATCGTCGCATAGGTAAAAGGAAGGAGATCTTAGAGCGTCAAACGTGGCCTTGCGTAAATCCTCCGTTGGCACGCCTGCCAGGAGCGCCCGAGGCGAGCTGACACCTCTGGTGTCGAGGCCTCCAGGGGCTTTGCCCGAAGTAAGTGCTTCGGGCCCCGCTGCCTTGATTCCCCCTGCGCTCCATCTGGGTATGGAGGAAGGGTCGGACTGGGCGGGAGCGCTGCGGGATCGGGCGCCCAAGGCACAGGGAAGCATGGGGAGGTGGACCTCCACGCCCGACTGCTGGTCGTCCGTGGGACAGGTAACAGCGGCGGGGGCCCTTCTCCTTGCCTGCGTGCCGCCGAGGCGGGAGGGCAGAGGTGGAGGGGCAGGATCTGGCATCCCGGCCACTGACGCGTAGTAAGGGCGGGGACTCGGCGACCCGTGCGGGTCTCGACGCCAGTGACCACTGGTGGGGTCGAACTGGGCGGGAGTGTCACGTGGATCGGGCGCCCGCGGCGCGTTTCCCCAGGGGTCGTGATAGCCAGGGCACTCGGGGTGCCCGAACCGAGGTCCGGGGTCCGTGTACAAGGTTGTCCGGTGGTCCTGGTGCACGTAAGTACGGGCGTTCAGGTCGATACTCCGGGGGCCCCGCAGGGAGCCCGTCACATCCCCCCCCCTTCCCCCCGGGAGGAAGAGGCGGTCAGTCGCGTCTGCTCCATAACGCTGGAGGAGACAGGCGCTGACCACACCCTTTGGAAGCCGCTATCTCGCTTCTGTGGCACAAACCCCTGCGTCCGTCAGGACAGGTTCTGGCTCCGAGGTCTACGGTGGGAATGCTCCGTTCGGGCACGGAAGCGGCGACAGAAGCGTCGATCACTCTTGCGATGCAAACTGTGAGGGAGGGAAGAACAAAAGAGTAAAGTTGTAACACCCTCCCACCTCCGAGGCGAAGTCTCTCCGGGCACCTAAGAGGGGCGGGAGACCCATATCTGAAAGAAGTGAAAAACCCCTAGCCACCGGCCCCTGGGCGGGTCTGAACGGGTTGATACCTTTCCTTTTTTAGAAGTTTTCTGCGACGAAGAAGTGTAGCATCGATCCACTGGAGTCAAAGATGAGGCGACCTAGAAGAAAATGTTTTCAGAGTCCGCAGTGCAATTTTCGAAGCACTAAGACTCCGCAGACGCCAAAACAAAACACAAGAGTGAATTCAAGATGGCAGCTGACCCCCGGAAGTCACGTTTGACCTCGGGCGCGTGGGTATCGCCACGTGGCAGAGTCCACGCTGTAATAAAGAAGTTACAAGATGGATAACTCTACAACATCAATATGAGCAGTCAAATACTTAGTTAAGGACACCCTCCCGCTAAGAAAAACCAACCTGTTACGTTTCCAACCAAGCGTCGGGGCTGGGAGAGAATTATATTTCCCACCCCAACGCTACAACCCCACCTGTGTGTATACAATAGGTGGTCAGGCGGGTTGATTTCTCTCTGGCACGCTATCTAAAACGCGCCCTAAAATTACTCTAAGCGGAGGGTGGCAGAACCAAACCCAGCAGAAACGCACAAGGACGAATACAAGGTGGTTTAGAACTGCGCAATTTCGAGTCAATTATAAACGAATTCGCAAAAAAGGGAACAAACTCACCAGTGTATGCAAACTCATGTCCTGTCTCGAGAAGGCGATCAGGAAGAATGAAGATTATATAGATGCCGCCATCTGGCGGCGATAGGGCGAGAGGCAGGGTATAGGGTAGGGGGGGGGGGGTAGCTGGGTTAAGGAACTTTTTGAGTCTTTTGTTTTTGGTCGGTTTGGGGCATTGTTCAAGGAACAAAGCATAGGTAAAAGAGGGTCATGCAATTATTGAAGTAAATATATATTTCACATTAAGGGGGTGTTGTTCAAAAGTTGCAATAGATCGCAAGTTGCAGTTGATCAAAACATGTCAATCAAAACCACTGCTTCATGTGTGTCTTGTTAAATGCACATACAGTATACCGTGCACGAATGAAAATTAGTGTTACAATGTGCAAAGTTGCAATTGGTTCGCAGTTGATTATGAACAACATCCATTAGTCATATACAGTCAAATCTCGTTATAACGAGGTCCTTGGGACCAGAGAAATTATCTCCTTATATCGGGGCCAAAATACATTGTACAATCAAATACAAAGAGATCTGGGACAAGGAAAACTACCTTGTTAATGAGATCTCATTATATCAGTGCTCTTCATAACAAGGTTGGACTGTATTTCAATATCTTAAAACTGGTCTGGATTTATTCTTTAAATATCATTTTGTTCAATAGAATTGTATTTTATTGGCATGGACATGACGCTTTTAAGGAGTAATGACGTTTTTGCGGAGGAGGGTTCCAGTTTCCTTACAACAAAACAAATGAAAGAAAGAAATCTGTATTATCGGTTGGCTATTTCAACCAATGTATGAGACTTTCTATAGCGTTATACAATCAGATGAAGACCAGAACAAAAAGAAAAATCTGCAGTACAGGTTGGCCTTTTTTAAGTCATGCATTCATGTATATCAATCAATGGATCAATGGCAAAAAGCTACATTTTGACCTGTACAGTGTATTCAAACAATAAACTAAAATACATTGCCGGCTTGCTAAATAAAGGAAATACTGTTAATGTGCCAGGCAAGCCCACTAAAAGCAAATTTCTTTAGTACAGCGATAATTTGAAAACTGAATCATTTATTACATAGTCTCACTCAATCATTGGACACCTACTGCAATTTTTCCAATATGACGTATTTCATTCACCAAAGATTTAATTATCTTGAAGTTTCATGCACATTTCCCTTGCCAAATGTTGAGAATGATGTCAATGGGCAGGTCCAAGCTATTTGACTTGTGACGTATGGGACATTCAGAGACTTTAAAGTTGCAAATAGACACACAGCAGGAAATCTTTTTCCAGTCGTGACCTCTTCAAGCAGTCAAAATATTTTTTCATATAACCGCGATAACAACCGGGATAACATTGGAGTATCAAGTCAAGTATCAATCAGCATAGATTAAATGAGAAAATAAATTGTCATTATTATGCAATCCCCCAAGATGTAAACAACCATGTCGTGACGTACAGGACATGTGACGTATGGGACATTTGTCCCTGTGTAAAATGAATAAGGAAAATGAAGTTTGACCAAATTCTGCAATAAACTGGATGAAAACCAAATATATCTAAATTTTACATTATCTTTTTGAGTTGATAACATTTCCTTTCGTATTTCAGTGCAAAACAAATTCTAACAGCCAGGTTTTCACTTTTTATTGATTTTTAAATTAATTGACCTATGTGAACTTTTTGATAAATTGATCAATATATTGCATGATTATGGAATTTTTCCAAATTTGTAGGTAGTGCAGAAATTTCTCATCTTAACACAATAATTGTGTTTTATTAATCCATAAAATATTATATATTTTATTGATATTATTGATTATCATATTTCTGGATTTTCTTGATATTATTTATTATCATATTTCTGGATATTGCATATATACATGTATTTGTCTATCTTTTCATATTGATTCGCAAGAAATAAAGCAATAAATTAAGAAATTTGTTTTGAGTCAAAGACTTCATAAGTAAATGATTTTTAATTCAGATAGGTTATGAATTTCATAAGTTTGCATGTCATTCAATTGTCAATTGTTGACTAAACCACAGAAAAAGGTATATTTAAGCAAAATTTTGATTCATTCATGAAATCCAATAATTAAAAAATAATCAAAACGAATATCAAAACATAGACAAACAGCTAAATACCTACATTGGATCATTTTGCCAACTATGAGGAATATCTGTATCAAATTTCATGTGAAAATATAAAAATTTAGAAAAGTTATAAATAGATTCAAATGATTGCAATTTCGCCATACATAATACACAGGATGTCCCATACATCACGCAATTGTCCTGTACATCACAAATCTTAATGAACTCATATAATTAAAAATTGCATTTCGTATTTCTTTTCAAGTGCGTTTTCCAATGAGTATGAAACTAAATTAGAACTTTGGAAAGTGTGAAGAAATATCTCTTTCCTTTTCCTAATTAAAACTTTTAAAAACATGTTCAAAATCGTGATGTACGGGACATTACTGTGTGGACGGGCCGTAATTTACATAATTGTCAAAACCAATACTGTTTCTAAAACTTTCGTCTCTGTTATTACTACATGTCCTCACAAAAAGATATGCAAACATGTAATTTGATTTATCTAAAGATCAATAAATGTAATGTCCAGTACGTCATGCTAATTAATAATTAATGAGAATCATGACCTTGCCATTTGGTAACGGTACATTTTCAGGAGGAAATAAATACTGGACAATAAACTTCAGGGTATTAGCTTTAAAACAATGTATAATATGTCACATTTAGATATAAAGCTTGCATGAAATTTTGGCTGTCAAGGGGACATTAGCTTGGATCTGCCCCAATGAATCATGTCAAAATATCTGTTCTGAACAAAATGGCAGCCCCCTTGTGATGTAATAGCAGACAATAACTTGTTCTAAAATATTGGGAAATTTACGCTTTTCTGAGTTCATTTTAGAGCTTGATCCAGTGTAATTAGTAGATAATGACACCTTCTAGGTGTATATTATCCAATAGTCTTCTTTAAAAACAGGGTAGGTGCATTCAGTTATACAAACTGCTTTACAAGCACGCCCTGTGTACAATGAATCCTCTATGATTCGTTGTCCTTTAATATGTCTGGATTCACCTAATATTTTTCATTTCCATTACCCTGCCTCCAATATAAGTGGTTGATCTAACAACCCTCATACTCTCCTTCTGCTCTTACTTCTTCCATGGCCCAATTTGACCGATGATTCTATCAGCTATGCCTACACTACCATTCTATCACAAGATGGTCAATGTATCATTCACCAATTCCTACTTTCAATTCTCCCTATCGCATATAGCCGATATCACCCGATATCACGCACTTTGGCTTTGGCACGCTCACTTCCAGGATAAAGCACGCGCCAGCGTGATTTCACTGTATACCTTCTGTCTAGGACCACCGTCAAAGGTCATATAAAGGTCATTACGCGCGCGTTAAAATTTTAAAATGCTGCAAATCATCTACAATCAAGTCTCCATACGTTTCAGGTAATTTCTAGCATTTCAAAAATTTGCGCACGTACACGAGTGCGCGCGCGTCATCGCGCGTTTTACCACGATGCTGCTTCAAATAGCCAAATTCTTTGGTATATTCTGATAGAACATAGAATTCTCATTATTAAAAAGTTGACACCTTTTTCAACATTCTACGACCATTTTTAAGGAAATTACAGCCCGACAAAGTTTTCCGCGCGCACACGCGCATTCCTTCTTCATAGGTCAAATATGGGCAAAAACATGACTATACTAAAATCATTGTAGCTCTAAAAATAGTCCGTTAACCCCCAATTTTTTTTTCATGAACATGTTTAGTTTAAGTTGTAGATATGTTTTCATGTGCCATTAAACCTTTCATAAACGTTCTGACGTCATCAAAATGGCGCCTAAACTCAAAATTTCATTTTTTTTCGAAAATGTCGTCATAGTTTTATGCAATTTTGTCCATAACTCCGTCAACATCGGCTGTTTTGGGCCCAGTTTTTTATATGGTATAGCCGAGACAAGTGTCTCCAGAATTAGTAATCACGGTTTTTCATTTGGACAACGGTAACATGGTGTATTTTTACGATGTATATAGGCATGTCAATTTCCGCTGTTTTACACACAAAGTCTATGAGAAACAAATCTTGGTAATATCCAGATTCTACCTTCTTTCCCTTTAAGAGCAGCAGCTCCTTTATTCTTGGTCGATTTTCGCCCAGCTTTTAGTATATTGTAGCTGAGAATATTCCCTATCGTAAATGTGCCATTTATTTTTTAATCAGAAGTCGGGATCATATCAAAATTTTCTGCACAATGTATGACACGAGAATCCCAGTCCTGATCTGCGTGTAATATCCTTTGGAGAAACTCCTGCATGTATTAATCAATGGGGAAAATCGTAGTTTTCTTAATATTAAGGTCGTGAGGTCGAGTACCAGCTGTGACATATTTTTTTTCATCTCTATTTTTTTTTTCTTCATCATATCTATCATCTTAAACACTATAAACATTAAGGACAGATCACCTAATTCGTCTACATGACGAATTAAATGTCTAGTTATTATTAATTATACAAGCCGCTGACGAAGTTTACCGTAGAAAGCAATACACTTTTGAAAACGCGTGAATGTTACCAGAAGTACCTGTGCCAAGAATTTGGGCCAAAATAATTAGTGCGCAGCATGCGTTCAGATTCGGAGAGCTATATGCGATAGGGAGAATTAAAGATGCACTACAAATCATTCTTTAATCTACAGTCATAATCAAATTGCAAATATTCTAGATTGAAAATTAATTCTTTTACTATGATATCAAGGTTTGTAAATATGAAGAGTAATTGACACAATAATAGTTCAATAATTTAAACTTAAGTTAAATTTTGTATTAAATTAAAATGTTCAAGCTACATGTATCTGCATGCTTTGTAATTCATCACTTGATTATATTATACAAAAATGGTTGTTCTTACTGTTGCTAAGATACAAGACCACTCCCATCTACTGCTCGAAAGTTTGTTTGTTAATCCTGAACCTATCAGGATATGAAGAGACTCACTAGAAAGGACTATCAGACCTGAATCATCATAAATGGAATAGAATATTGAGAAAGTGTCAAATTGGAAAACAAAACTACAGTCACAGTACAACAGACTTAGTATTATTTAAGATTATAAGAAAATCTATAATGAATTCAATAAAATAAACCATTAATTGTTAACAAAACATTTATTAATATCCAACATATTACGATGGAATTTTGCCAAAAAAAATAAGATCAAACATTCCTAGAATCCAATCAGCTGAAAGGATTACTGATTTGTGGTACGCTGACAGGTGTATTTAATAGTGGTAAGATCAACACCAGTGTAGGCATCTATTTCCTACCTTGGTCACCACAATAATGTGATTACAAGTTTACAAGTTTTGTTGTTGGGTTTTTCTTGGGGGGGGGAGGGGCATAAATATTTCAGAGTTTTAGCGAAACTAATGTCTATTCACATGAAATCAGGAGGTCATCAGTGACAGTGGAGCTTCTCATAATTACCCTTTAATATAAAAGCCAACATAACTTTATCATCTTTTACTCAAGAGAGACAATTCTCTGGAAAGACAACCAAACCCTTACCTAAACATGCCATGATGTCAGCAAAGGACAACCAGAATAGAATCCATTTCTGCCTGATCTCCATGAGCCCTGGAGTGACTGCACTATCCAGGTTAGATGTATCCTGCTTCCTTGGAAACAACATAAACACACTACCTAATACACTCAAGATAGACATGGCCAGCACTGTTGAGTTGTACAGATAAAAATACATCTTCACCCGATGGAGATAGTTGCTATGATCAGCAGGCACCAAGTCTGACATGTTTTCGGAGCTGGCTGTAGGCTCGATGTCAGACGTGTTTGATGCATTTGCAATGCCAAAGAATGAGCAGCAAAGTAGATCAAGAGTTGGTGAAGCCATTGTCAGAGTCGTGTCTGTAAGATATGCCTTAAATATTGACTTTCCTCAGACAAGAAAAAGATTGAAGAAATAGATGCTCATCAAGTCACAAGCAATCCAAAGATTAGATGGTCCTATATTCACAGGAACTTCATCACTTTCCGTCTTTCACTCTTGTTTAGAATCCTCTTTACTCTCCTCCATGGAACATCATCAACCTGACAAAAATAGAAAGAATGAATTAGTTACTTATCCAGCATCAATTTCTTAGTATAAACTCTGCCAGTCCCCAAATAAAAAGCATCAAATGTTTAAAATTGAGAAACAAGACAACTGTAAATTTTTGTTTTTAACACAACAAATATACCTTTAAAGACAAAGAATCCTAGGGGATAATATAATCCTATATTGGTGCCATATACCTCTAATAATTAGACTAGATTAAGCTCTAAAATAAATTTAGAAAAGCGTACATTTCCCAACATTTCAAAACATGTTATCGTCTGCTATCACATTACAGGGGGCTGCCATTTTGTTCAGAACAGATATTTCGACACGATCCATTGAATGATATCATTCTCAATGGCAAGGGAAATGTTAATGAAACTTCAAAATAATTCAATCTTTGGTGAATGAAATATGCCATATTGGAAAAAATGTGTGATAGGAGTCTAAAATTTTAATAAGACTTGTAATAAATAATTCAGTTTTCAAATCATCTGTTTATACTAAAGAAATTTGTTTTTATTGGTCTTGCCTGGCATTGCAGACTTTCCTTTATTCAGAAGGCCTTTCATGTATTGTAATCTATTGTTTGAGTACAGGTGAAAACACAGTGTTTTGCTATTGACCCTTTATAAACACGAATACATGACTTTAAAAGGCCAAACTGTACTGCAGATTTTTCTTATTGTTCTGGTCTTCATCTGATTGTATAACGCTATATAGAAAGTCACATACATTGGTTGAAATAGCCAACCGATAGTACAGATTTCTTTCTTTCATTTGTTTTGTAACAAGGAAACTTCAACTCTCCTCCGCAAAAACGTCATGCCCATGCTAATAAAATACAATTCTGATGAACAATAAATCCAGACCAGTTTTAAGATATTGAAATATGTGACCATATGTGAGATATATTTTTCTTCAAATTCTAAGCTTATGTTTCGATCAAGGACGTTCTACTCAGAGATAACAAAATACTTTCTTGTACCAAAAAACAAAATGGTAGCCCCCAAGGGTATTGCTAGCAGACGAAGGCTTGGCTCAGAAAATGGTGATTTATCTCCCAATTCTGTTTTTTCATGTTCGATAAGATATTCCAATAAAGCGATAAATATCACACCTCCCGAAATAAGTCAAATTATTTTGGAGGGGTTTCAATACCCTTTAACATATACCCTAACATTTCTAGCTAGCAGATGCTGTTTTGGGGATTTTAACTTCTTTTCAATATTGATGTCAAACGCACGAATATTCATTAGCACTTTCGAAAATAAATGAAAATTATTACAGGCATGTCATGTCGAGATTTCCAATCCATGCTCGCGTGACTGGTCATTTTCATTCATTCCAGTCTCAGTCTCAGTAAGAACTTTAGTAAGATCATCAATATCCTGTTTTTTAAAGTCACTTATGGTCTGTAGAAAGTAAATATTTCATTTGAAGAATTCCAATCCCAACAAAGTGTTAGTACAAAGTTTTTCAGTGTTGCCATTTCTAAAATAAAAAAATGCAATCAACATTTTCTATGCATCTGTGGACTTCTTACAGCCTGGGTAATTTTAGCCTGATTACACTCTCGTGTAGCACCAATTCAAAACTACGAAGTTAATAAACAGAGCCAAATCTGGACAGAAAAAATCCATCTGTTTGAAGGAGTTTTAACTCTAATACAAACAGCCAATTCCATGATTTTTTAAGACTTTTAATTCAAAGTCTCATGCACTTGTATGACCAGATTTGCGACGGCGGGGAATGCATCGCTTCTCGGCCTGTTGGCTAAGATCATGTGTAGTATATACTTCAACAGGAGCTTCTACTAATGTGAGGTGTATTCTATGCCTGAAGGCCTAAGGAATTTGGGCAAGCATTTGTTCCGTATGGGCTAGTAAAGTTTTTAATCACTTGCCTGTTGTACATTGGAGTTTTGTAGGGGCCTGAGGAATAGTACTTACATTTAATGGAAATAATGCACATAAAGGCAAAGGAACCAGAAAAATTATGAGCTGAAGCGCAGATGCACTGAGGGTGAAAATGACCTAATTATTCAACATGGACAGATCATCCAAGCAGCTTCCTCTAAGCATAGCTATGTGAAGAAGAACCTCAATCTGGGTGATTGTATTAGTGCAGGCCCCCAAGGCCCCCAAGTCTCCTAACATTAGTTCAAACCAATGAGATCCAGCCTGATGTTAGCGACAATAATTCGTAAATTATACAAATAATATGAAGTATAATTAGAATTCTAGGGCAAGTCCAAGCTATTTTGTAGTAGTCCGCGTGGGACATCACAAGTATATTAACCTCTTTTTCTTACAGTTAGTGATGAAAGTTCCATTATTGGATTTTTTCTGTTAGATAGTAGGTATCTTCACACAAAACAACGAAAATAATGACACATAGTCATTCCATAATTAATTTATGCTAATGTATTCTCCAGTAACGCGTGTGACCAGAAAGAGTACTCTTTTTTATTTCTTAACTTTGTTTCTTAATAATTGTTAAAATAACTATCCCACTGAAAAATCATTCCAAATAACTTATAATACATTTATCACTGAAGATAAGCAACAAGTTTTATAAAAATTCAGAGATTATTTTTTTCTCAAGGACAATTTCAAAAAGATGTGTAAAGTAACGCGTGGGACAAGTAACGCGTGGGACAGTTTTGTCACAATGTATTAAATACTGAAAATGGCACATTTACTACAGAAAACTTTAAGTTTGGTATTTATTCAAACCAGAATTAAAGACATATACATGTAGATCTATACATGATGTTTGACTTTCTTTGTTTCAGGAAAGTCTTTATTTACATACATGTACTAATTCATTAATTAATTGATTAACTATATTATCAATTTTTTTTAAAAATTCATTTCTCACATCATTTTCATCAACATTGTCTGATTATAGTGGATGAAAGCAGACTAGATTTAAGATTATACATAATACAAATTATTTCTACAAATTTAGGTCTATAGCCCCCTCCCCTCCCCCCGTTATTATTTCCTAATTTTGAAGCAAATATATAGTCATATTAAGATCAAACGCAAATCTTGAACCACTTTTTTCAAATTAGGATATTCTGACAAGCATTGAGTTTATAAGAGCAATCGTAAAAACAAAATAAACATGTACCAAACTAACATGTTGAATAGAATAATTCTGTTTGGTTCATGGTAACTCATTCCAATGAGGTTTACCTTTAACAACGAACTAAACATATTTTGGGGTAAAATAAAAAGTACAGAAGATGGATTTTTGGCACAAAATAAATTGAAGCTAAAAATTTAAATTGCATGTTTTGTTAGTTAACATATATTTTACATGTTAACAACTTTGAAATACAACTATACATACTGAAAAGCAATGGAGAACATGTACATGTTATGTACTAAAATCCTTTGAATTTCTGAATAAAACGTTGAAAAATTAAACAATGGACTCCATGTGGAATTCAGTTTCTAGCAACAACTATGCTATGACTTGAATGCCCTAATGACAACAGGTTCTGTGTTTTTTAAATCTTTTGACAACAGTCTACTGTTGTCTTTGCTTAAGGAAACTGTATCTCATGGCATACACGACCACAAAAAATAAAACATTGATATGATGACCTATAAAATAATCTGGGGCCTGTAACATAAAGGAGATACGATAAATTGAAAATTAATTGTGTCTTTGTGGTACATATTTTGCCATATAGACATACAAAAAATATTTATCGTAAGTTTAATTGCATCTTTTATGTTACATGCCCCTGGTCTGTGCAAATGACATAAATGTCATGGAATTTTTTTTTAGAAACATTAATCAACATTTCATTCATAGAGATTGTCATTTCTCTTGCAGTTTTAGTAAAGATCCTAATTGAAAATGGATGCACTGATCATATTAAATCAATAAGGCTTTAGATGTAAGCAGGGTTCTATTAAAAGTTTAATAGAAATACATTTCTATGAAGTAATCAGTGTGAGTCCAAACAAATCACATGTTTCCATATTTCTCACTGAAAAATTCAATAATGTTGTAGAAATCATTCTCATGAAGATTTAGAGCGGAAAATTCTGATACTGAAATTGGAGTGGGTATCTCCTTTAGTTTATAGAAGAGATAGAGACTTCATGGTTCTCCAAAGTTTTAAAGAAGTTCTTCTTCTTAATGGCATAATTTCAGTAATACTTCCATTGTATTACACACATGTTGTCCCACGCATTACTCAAATGTCCCACGCGTTACCAATCTAATTAAAGATTGTGTTAATTACATTAATCTGACTAACTTTATTTTTCTGGTCATGATGGAGCCGAATATAGATTTGGTCTTTTGAAAGTTTCAGGAAAATTCAGTTGTTAGTTTTTATGCAAATGAGAAAAAATGACCTAAAAAATTAACGCGTGGGACATGCCAATTTTGGCACCTCCCTCATTTGCATATCTAATTAGTTGAAAAATTGGAAATCAATGTCATGATATCTTGTCATTCAGACTTTAGAGTCCCACTATTGTTGGGATGAAAAAGAGCAAAACTGTTAAGATATACTTAAAAATGCTGAAATATTAAGTGTCCCACGCGTTAGTGTGATTTTTTAATTTATGCAAATGTATTCACTTATTACCGGTCATGCATGAGAAACTTTCAATCTTCTGATCAGAATTCAGGATCTTTAACATCTTGGCTTTAAAATGACACCTTGTTTGTCTTATTTGAATCCTTTTGAATTTTCAATCATAAGTGATCAAATAGCTTGGACTTGCCCTCTATTAGTAATAATGAAGTATAAATCGAGGAGGTTAGCATTTCCCAGGTGCTACGCAGTGTACTTCACACAATGGAATTCAAAGAATAAAATTCCATGCAATCCTCGGATCCCTATATAAGACCCTAACCAATGTACAGAATCATCTTTTCAAAGATGACCCAGAACACAACACATGCCATCATGGATCTTGTCAACACTTGAAAGTTGTCATGATCATATGGAGACTGAGGACTCAGTCAGAAAATCAGGTCAATTACAGAATCTAACTCAACTGAGATTTCGTTTCAGAACAAGAAATGGCAGCTTCATTTGTGTTGACAATATTCATGAACGCAAAGAACACTAAAAGAGCAGGATGTCAAAGAATAAATCAAACATGCAAACAAATTCATAAAACTCATGTTCGTTCGAAAAATGAACAATGCCATCACAAAAGGAAGCATACAATAAAATGCATGCAACCAAAAGGCATCTAAATTGTGATAATGCAAAACATGTTTAGAGATATGGTAACATGCAATAAACCAAGCAATATCTGAAAATCAAAATTATCAAGCTCAGGGGCCTTAGTTCTAAAAATGAATGCCCTTATACCATATATACAATCAGACAATGAATACTCGATATGCATCGCATTAAGAAGTGTTGACTTCTGCGTCCCATAATACGGGAGGGATTTAATTTTTAGAGATATTAACACAAGCCTGGGAGGGAACCTCTTTGATTAAAAAGAAATGATATATCATAAGCAATTGTATAGAAGTGACGATCCTATATGATCAGACTGTAATGTCACGTAATCCAAATTGGACAATTAGGCTAAAGTTAAACTGTTTTGAGTATTTTGTGAATATATATCGTAACTTTAAAAAAGATCGTAGAACTTCTTTATTCATTGTGCGATTTCGCTGAAACTTTTTTTTTTAATTAAAGCAAGTTATTTTAAGCAGGGAGTATACCGTTTAAAGATTTGGTCTGCGCCAAAGCAATGTTGCTTAGATTACAAGCATGGAAATCATAGAAACCTAAAACACAATGTAGAGGAAAATGACACGAAAAATATGAAAGTTGAGATACTTCAACGACAATATGATTACGATGGTTATAATTAATGTCTATACGGCAATCATCATAACACGTGGCTTTCGGTCAAATGTAATGACGCATTCCACGCAGTTCCTAACAGTAAATTTAGTACAAGTTATTATAACTTATTGTTTCTAAAAATCCGTTTTGCTCCACAGTTGGTAATGTTTGTTAATCTTCAAAATATTGAATAAATATAAATGCATCTATATGTTTTCCCTAGCGAATTTTCAGTAAATACATCATTATGATACCACTTTACACAAGGCGGTCTAATTTCACGACAAACAGTGGAGTTATACATTGAAATGTTAATCACGTGGTTATTTATTTATTGTCCAATTTACTTCAAACTTTTTTTTGTTTGATTTTTGTACTTTTAATAAATACAAAACTTTCTTGAGCATATCCAGCCAGTTGTGTAATAAGTAAATACTCTCTGTCAATGGAACGCGCTGTACGAGAGGTGATCTTACTTCTATATACATTATATCCGTATCCACGTATCCAACGTCAAATATATATTCCATCTGTATCCCCGTATCCACGTATCCGCCGCCAAATATATCTCTCCACAGTATCCACGTATCCACCGTCAAATATATCTAACTTCTATATCCCCGTATACACGTACGTATCCACGTATCCACATATACATATATCTAACTTCTATATCCCCATATCCACGTATTCCTGTATACACATATACACAAAATATCTTCTTTCTGTACCCGCGTATCCACGATATATCTTCTTTCTGTATACGCGTATCCACGTATCCGCGTATCCACGTATCCAGGTATCCGCATATCCACATATCCACGCAAATAACAGAGATATACCACTATGGCATATAATAATCATTCAATTTCCAAATACAGTCAAACTTGTCTATAGTGGCCACTGTCTATAGCGACCACCTGTCTATAGTGGCCACTTAAATTGACGCCCACCAGGTGAAAGTGCATATTATAGAACCTGTCTATAAAGGACACCTGTCTACAGTGACCGGTTTTTCTGTTTCCCTTGGGGTGGACTCTATAGACAGGTTTGAATGTAGTACATGTTCAATATCCACGTCTAGTTAACGTTACACAAAATATAATTGACAGAGCATTTTCGATGTTCGGTCCTGCGTTAAATAGCGCATCCATGCACGTATCCACGATTACCTTCGTATTTTTCGCGCAATCAAAATATGACATTGGATTCTAAAAGTAAGCCATAATTTTTTAATACAAACATTTACAGAGGTATCTAATCTTGCTGCTTCCAATTCAAAACAGATGTTGAAAATCATCAAAGCAGGAAAATTATGTATAATTTGATGTAAGGATCATATTCCAGAGAAATGCGAATTACTAATGCTGTATTTTCTGGCATCAATTGCCAAACAGTGTTAACAGTTGCTGTACAGTGTACTCTAAACAAGTCCTGAATTTAGATTTGGTGTAGTTTATAGCTGTTTCAACCTGTCAGACTCCATACTTTCTTGTGCCCTTTTACATGTAGCTTTGTTCGCTATGTCCAGCAATTTCATAATTTTAATACATATACATGTATGTTATTTCTCGTTTTCTTTTGGCTTCTCGTTCAGCCTCTCCAGAAGTGCTCCATCACATGAAGAGACTGGTGGAACTGCTTACTCCACGAAATCAACAGGTAATATAGTCATGTAAATGTATCATTTTCATTTATAAAAATTAGGTGTGTTTTTTTAAGTTTGTGCCATTACACAGGAGTATTGCAAATTGTGAAATTTCAACATTCAAGCACAAATTGGTTTCTGGTGCCTAATGGCCAAATTGATTCCTGCAACTTTGGTCTTCTCAGGTATTTATCTATTTATTTATTTTTGTTTGAATCACATGTATGAGAATTTTCCTGATTTCAGAAAATTTGGTACCCAATTCTGTAAGACTTGGTCTATTTCAAGGCATTCACAGGATTTTTTTTCCGGAAAATGAATTCTCATAAATAAACACCAAGACTTAGTTCTTTCAGAAATCAGGGGAATAACATTACCCCTAACATATTTCAGTAGCAAGTCAACTGAACGTGTATACATGTATTTCATGAAAAATTAAATTTTGTGGAATTATCCTTATACATTCCATTTAATATTGTCCATATGACATCGCAAACTTTGATAGTCTCCTTATCCAGCGATGACGACACAGAAATTGTCAAAGCTTATAATGTTAAAAAAAGTGTCTTATTTTTCTCAAACTTTCACTGATATGTTTTAATATTACTGTTTTCACTCAATCCATATTTTGTATTTGGGTTTTGGTCCCATTTGTTTTTCTTCTGTGTTAAGGCCTACCTGCAAAGCACCACCTATCATCAAGATAACGACAGTAACGTAGCTTCCAAGAGTGTCCAACAGGTACGATACATTCAGACCTTTTCATTACCGTTTTTACATGTTCATATGTTATATCACATGCTGTGTTTGCTAGAACTACTTTGTCAGCAGATCATGCCCAAACTGCTCCAGCTTTTTTAAGCTTTTCATATCTTACTGGAAGCTCCAACGTATCAACAGGTAATAAAAAAAAGTCTTGTATCATTAATATTGTCCATATGACATCTCAAACTTTGATAGTCCCCTTATCCAGCGATGATGACAAAGAAGCTGTCAAAGCTTTTAATGATAACAAATTGTCTGATTTTTCTCAAACTTTCAAAGATATGTTTTCACTCAATCCACATTTTGTATTTGGTTGTTGGTCTCATTTGTATTTTCTTCTGTGTTTAGGCCTCCCTGCAAAGCACCACCTATCATCAGAACGACAAGGACATCAACGTGGCTTCCAGCAAGCATCAAGAGAGCAATGCTACGGAGGTGCCACATGGAAAAAGGGTATAGAAATAGCTGTTGTTTGTCAATTCTCTTTGAAAGCAATTTGTGTACTTTTTCAGGTAAATGTTTTCGTGAAACAAAATTTGCAATTATCACAGCCTTGCCAAAATTTCTGCTGTGTAGTACAGTGAAATATTGTTATAAAGAGGTTGGATCTAACAAGGTCCCTGATATAACAAGGTGATTTTGCTGGTTCCAGCTCTTTATTGTTGTTTATTTTTTACCCTGATATAGTGAGAAACCTGATATAACAAGGTAATTTTCATGGTCCCAAGGACCTCGTTATATCTGTATTTGAAAGGTAAACACATCCTTTGCTGGTATGGTATGTACACATGTATGGACAACCATAATTCCATCAAATCACCAAACTTATTGGTTTGCAGACACTTTTATTTTCATCCTGTGTATTATTTTTCTTACATGTATCTTTACTCACAGAGAATCTTGATCAGAGACCCAAAGAATCCATCAAAATATGACAGTGTAACTGAAGACAGCCTATCTGTCTATAAGGCAGAGCAGGCTGCCCTGGAAAGGAAGAGTGGGAATAATGCTAAACTGCTCCTGAATAAAATCATTGACTGTGTTTTCACCAAGGAAGAACTTGCAAATGCCAAGGGGCAAGGAATGCGGCAAAAAAAAACAAACACCAATGGTCAACAGCAACCCCTGGACCTTAAGAAAGTTTCGGCAATAAGGGGTAATTATTGTATTGTATTTTTATAAGAATTAAGCTATATTATTTACATGCAATGCTTTATACATACGATTTGGCACAGAGGTATATAATCAAAATGCAAATATTTGGAAAGTTTTGGGAGATAATTGTATTACATGTCCTACATTTAATATTTTATGCACTCTAACAATGATTAATTTGCTGCACCATTTCTATAACTGGCAAATATTTTTTTTTCCTCTTTCTCTCTCAATTTGCAGAATACGTACGCACCTTGTCTGTCAAGCACAAGTGGGCCCAACTAGACAACAAGGAGTTCAATAAAACCATAACCAACAAATGCACCAACGCAAGGGCTAAAATAAACAGCTTCAGTAAAGATAAGTTGGTTACATTGTAAATTTACAATTAGGTCAATCCATGTCAAATTAAGAGTATGTGCAGGCAAGTTGTCACCTTGATATAAAGGAATTTTGATATGTAATTTTATTGTCATTGCAGTAGAGTTATTCAAGACAATGTGTCAAATTTCAGCTCTTGGTCTGCAACTATTTGCATATTAATATACATACGCACTTTGAACGTCAAACACAAGATTTGTACCATCATTTATTCAGATTTTGTGGTATTAATGCTCTTGTAATGAAAGTTCGTGGAAAATGTATCTATTTTGTATCTGATTATAATGATAAAAAATATTGGTGAATCATCAGATATGTCATGTATTTTCATATTGTTTAAATCACTCAAGGTGTAGGTTGAGTAAGGTAAGACTGTTATAGCACCATCTTGTGTTTGTGCTATAGCCCCATCTTGTGTCCAAGTTCATAAAGCTTTTGAAGTGTATCAAGTATCAAGGATATTGATTGTTTGTGATGCCAAATCACTGAGCTATATCACTGGAAATCAGTTAGGCCCATACGCACCGTACAAACAATTGAAGTGACCATGCGGACGCTGCGCATCACTGCACTAGCAACAATGAACCTGATTGCCAAACTCGCTTTTTTAAGTGGCGTCCGTTCACGTGTACGGACAAACACAATATGTGGGTCCAGAGATAGTCATTAAAGTCGTCACATCAGTAGGGATTTTAGGTTTAAAAATTCACTTCTTTATTACGTATACAATTCGTAATGTTAGGTATTGTATTCATCCTCAGCCTCTTAACTGTCGATTTATGCAGTTCATTCCTGCATCTGTAGGTATTTTCATGCAAAATTGTCATCAATATCAAAAGTAACAAACCTACACAAACATATGGAAGTGAGCGTTCGTGGAGTGGTTGATGAAAGTGGTTACGTAACAGCTGGATGGCTTCAACGTGATTGGCCTTACTGATCTCCAGTGATAGAGTTCAGTGTGCAAAATCACCTTGAATCAAGAGCAACATGAAATCTTGGTTATATTTGAAGGCAGCATAGGAGGTAATGAGGTTAGTTTATCTCATGATCATAATGATTTCTGATATTTTGTATGCTAAATTTGTAAATTAATGAGTTTATTTTGGCTTGTCATTTGAACAAATGCACATGATGCCAATGTGTGTTATATGCATATTACATTACATGATAGCAAGAAATGAAGTCTATATAGTTCAATGTATGTAATTATGTTTGCTATTACATTTGAAGGTAATGCTATGATATCCTTGGTAGTATTAGTGGGTCATTCATGCTAATGACTTTGAAGAGATGAACATGGAATTTGTGTATAAAAAGACAGCATTTATTGAATGACATTAGGGGCCACTGAAAGTCATGCATTAATTAAAGTCGAATGGGCGTGACAGGAGATTAAGTCTGCATGTAGCCGGCTAACTAGACTAGTTCGTGCGGGATGCTCCTGTTATGACACGAGAGCGAGTAGGGAATGTGCGCGGCTTTCACAAAATGGTAGTGTTCACTGCAGCGAAGTCTTCTGTCCAGCACATTTCACGCTGGGTCGACTTTAAGGTCAGCTGCATATAGGTGAAGCCATTTACTCAGATTTAGGTCTTCCGTTTTTTAGACAAATCATTATTGAGTCTTCTTTATTTGAGGATAAATGGATAAAAGCCAAATTAATATAAATACCTGTTTTCTTAATGTGTTTAAAATGATGCTTTATAAACAATTATTAACTGTTACAGTTTTCACCGAGTTTACAACTGAATTAACGAGCTTTATGGAGCGCATACAACTGTATTATGGAGACTATGAAGAAGAAAACGAAACAACAGAATAAAAGA
>BQKZ01001756.1:3692-19720 GCA_036244855.1 Temnopleurus reevesii
GAGATTAAATCTCGGTTCATCGTCGTTGATTTCTCCACTGGGTGCCGCCATAGCTGAAAATCCAGTTATCGTAAAAGATGACGTCAGAATATTTTCATAACGAAAACTATTCCGAGAATGACGTCACGCCATATCCAATTTATTTCATGGTGAAAATATTTTTAATCACATGACTGCTCATTGACCAATGACAATGAATACAATCTTATTAGTAGGATAAAATATTCATTATTATCAAATTACTCTTGAGCTTGAAATTTCCATGAGCTCTTAGCTCCATTTTGTGAAAGTGTTGCACAGATGCCAACCGTTCTGGAATATAAATGTGTATTTTCATATTTTTATCATTTATTTTTACTTCATTTTTACTTTATTTTTGATCCGAATGAAATTTCCAAAGATTTTCATCAGAAAGAATAAAAAATGAAACCTGAAAGACATACTAGGATATTATGAAAACAATTAGATACTCAAGGATATACATTGTACAATTTATGGGTGGGATCTCAGAGGGAGGGGTCCTTTTTAATATCATTTGAACATTCATAAAAGATCTTATTTATTGTCCGATTTATCCCAAACTCTTTGCAATCTCTCCATTCGAATTCTCTGCTTTCAGTCAATGCAAGATTTGTCTGGAGCAGACCCAGTCTTTGAACATTATGTTTTATTTTTCATTACACAGTTTACGGGAAAAACTGCGCAAAGAGAAGCAAGCGGTCAAAAACCTCCCACCCCTGGTCCTCGTTCCGGACCCCATCGTCACCAGGGGCAGCAACAAGGATGAGGAGATAGTCCTGGGCGAAGGGGACCAGGTCCTGGAATACCACAATCAGATCCTGGTCCTACAGGGGGAGATCCAAGAGCTGACGGAGGATCTTCACAAGCATCACGTTCCTCGCTCCATCTGCGATCACATGGAGGGGTGCTTGAGAGATACCGAGGCAGAAGTGCTGAAACTTCTCTCTACGAACGAGTACTTGGAAAAGACCATACAGGTGAGAATTCTCATTAGGTCTGGGTTAAGCAAGAAATTCATCCACACTGTGCTGCACTAAACCCAGGTGAAAATTGGGTACCTGGCAGGAATTTATTCCTTGGAATGCTTGAGTGCCAAACTGGCTTGCGCAGCAGTTATAGCCAGGGTAGTAATATGGTACCTAGTATCAAGCGCAGTAGAGTATATGCATATAGTGATTCGGCTTTATAAATTGACCTATCATTATTATTGTTATTATTATCATTAAAGGGATGACATGGAATCTTCATTAACAGAGTTATTGAGGTAAAGATTCCCAAATTCTTCTCTACGGAGGCATATTTCATAAAAGTTTGTACGTATGATAGATATAGGATGATCAAGAGGGAGGGGAGGGGACGGGAGGTGATGGTGGGGGCTGAGAGAGAATCTTCACAAGCATCATGCTCCTTGCTCCATGGTTGTGTAATGACATGATGTGTAGTATAATGACATAATGATGAGCTCAATTATCATTACTCATATGTTGCAGGGTCTCAGCGCAGATATTGACAAGGCACTTGAGAGATACGATGCACCCGACACAGATATTAGGTAAGTGATGATAAAGATGGTTTGTTTTCATGTTTTGGAGTTAATTAAACATTTGGAAAAGAAATAGTGTAGATTAGATTTGGTTAATGATGTAAAAACAGTAGAATACAGATACAGTGAAACCTCTTTATAACGAGGTCCTTGGGACCATGAAAATTACTTTCATATCAGGTTCCTTACTATATCAGAATAAAAAAAACAAAAAAAACAAAAACAAAAAACCCCAATAAAATCACCTTGTTATATAAACAGGTATCTCGCGATATCCGACCTCTTTATAACGAGGTTCCTCTGTATTGGAACCTTGTTAAAACAAGGTTAGATTAAAAACAAGGCATGGTGATTTTACTGCTTTCTGCTACAAGTCTTTAATCATCGTATTTTGAGTATAACTTACCTAAAGACACATTATACAAAGTCATAGAATTGTAAATCAGTTGGGTAGCTAATTAGTCAATGAAATTGTAACTGGTTTAGTGTACATTCCTTTTGGCAATTGTCACTTTATGATAGCACACGTACCAATACTTTTTTCATGAATAAAGGCAAAGTCAACTGTCTTTGCATTGATTTGAGATCGATCTAATCTAAAGGACATTTGATGCACTATTCGGTACCCTGGGGTACCAAAAAATAAATCACCGTTCTGTTGAATTATTAAATTTTTTTAAGCTCTGTAACTTTTAACCCGGTTTCCCTAAATTTAACAAAAAAATTCCAGTGACTTCCTTTTTTTCTACTCCTCCGCCTCTGGATCAAATTTGGCAAGTTTTGCAACTCTATAAACCCCTTAGAAAAATAGAAATTATCACAATTTGGCGCTCTAAAGTTAGCGCTATCGCCGACGAGTGAATGACACTTGGTCGAATCTAGAAGACTACATAATAATGGGCACGAGGTGGCGCTACACAACGAGGGACCCCGGGGTACAACGGTACCCTGGGGTACGGCGTTGTGCATCATTTGCTCATTGTCCCCAGAGACTTAACATATAAAGATTTCATTTTCAAAAGGTTTCATGTAACTCTTAAATTCAATTTGAGTATTAGTATGACCTCATCATTCACATTTTCCTTCATTCCTGAGTCTTTTATAACCACTCTGGAGAAAACAATTTTGTTCATAAAATATTGTACCAATTTCCACAGATAAATGGGTTTTTCTGTGAAGTCCTAAAATGGATCTAAATCCTTTTGCAAATAGGGGTAAACTCTTCATATCTTAAAAAGAAATCTTTCTTCAACTTACTTGCAGTAAAATGACTTGCAGTAAAACTTTAGCGATGATGAATGTTATACTGTCCAATCTCGTTATAAAGACCATGTGATGTATCGAGATCTTGTTGTAACAAGGTAGCTTGTCCCATCTCTTTGTATTTTATTTTATTTTGGCCATATAAAAAGGTTTCAATATAAAGAGATAATTTCTCTGGTCCCAAGGACCTCATTATAACGAGGTTTGACAGTAGTAAACTCATTCATTGCTTTAACAATGGTTTTGATTTGTTTTTATTTTGTTCAGAGCGATCTGGAAGAGTATCAATACTTCAGGAGCTATTCCATTTCCTGGAATCTACAACTAAGATGACAGATACAGCTGAGCATGGCTTTGGGAATACCTGTCTGTAACATGCAATGACTCATAAAGACTGCTCACAGGACCCCCCCCCCCTCCTACCCCTCATTCAATTTCTTTGAATATGCTGAAAGAACTAGGACGGAAGGTGATGTGAAACTTGTCTTCCTCAATTAGCACTCGCTTCTAAAAATTAGTTAGTCATAAGAACTGCCTTCTACTCCAATTTATTTCATGGACTTTACCGGCACATGATGTAGTCGAGCATGGCCACATGTCGACTTGCCTTTCGTCACATTTGACCAGAAGTAAATGTACAAGTCAACAAATCCACTGCTTTTGTTCACTCATATTCAAAATTAATTTCTCTCTCAGTTGACTTGTTACAGATGACATCATTATACTTGTAACACATGGCAGATTCTGCATACAAAAGAGGTAGACTTGTCACAGACGATGAGTGAATGTGGAAACTGGGAATTGCGCTTGATAGATTGGCATTGTGGGTGAGGGGTTCGTAACAGNAAGGTTTCAATATAAAGAGATAATTTCTCTGGTCCCAAGGACCTCATTATAACGAGGTTTGACAGTAGTAAACTCATTCATTGCTTTAACAATGGTTTTGATTTGTTTTTATTTTGTTCAGAGCGATCTGGAAGAGTATCAATACTTCAGGAGCTATTCCATTTCCTGGAATCTACAACTAAGATGACAGATACAGCTGAGCATGGCTTTGGGAATACCTGTCTGTAACATGCAATGACTCATAAAGACTGCTCACAGGACCCCCCCCCCCTCCTACCCCTCATTCAATTTCTTTGAATATGCTGAAAGAACTAGGACGGAAGGTGATGTGAAACTTGTCTTCCTCAATTAGCACTCGCTTCTAAAAATTAGTTAGTCATAAGAACTGCCTTCTACTCCAATTTATTTCATGGACTTTACCGGCACATGATGTAGTCGAGCATGGCCACATGTCGACTTGCCTTTCGTCACATTTGACCAGAAGTAAATGTACAAGTCAACAAATCCACTGCTTTTGTTCACTCATATTCAAAATTAATTTCTCTCTCAGTTGACTTGTTACAGATGACATCATTATACTTGTAACACATGGCAGATTCTGCATACAAAAGAGGTAGACTTGTCACAGACGATGAGTGAATGTGGAAACTGGGAATTGCGCTTGATAGATTGGCATTGTGGGTGAGGGGTTCGTAACAGATGAGACGTAGCTGTGACGTAAAAATGTACAGTGGCGCGAAAATAGGATTAAAATATGATATAGATATGTTGACTGGAATGTGGACATGCAAATTGAAAAGTGCTTATTGCACACCTGCCCTCGGTTTAGAATACAGTGGCCCATATTCCGATAGCGTGGTTTAATGTTACGCGGGTCTAGGCCATTTTTATTTAGACTCGAGCTATTCAAAAGTTAAATAGTCTAAATTACAATGACCTAAGCCTGGATGAAGTTACACCTCCTTATCGGAACACGGACATGTGAGTTTAAGTATTCATTTTTAGTCTGGGACTACTTGGCTTTTGAATTATGGGGATATCTCATTATGATGTGAAATTCCTGTACTAGCATGATCTCATAGATATAATGTTGCAAAGGCCGAGGTGTCCGGCCCCCAAGGCCCATATTTTTTTCAAGGTATCATTATCTTTAGGCTGTAGAAAGTATGAGATGACAAAGAGAAACTTTTATCAACAGAAATCTAAGATATATATATTTATCTGGTTGAAAATTGTATTTTTACACATGGTCGATCAATCCATGTTATTCCAATAAGATACGATAATAGAAAATGATTATCCCTGCCCGCATGATCGGGAACTAAACATCAGTTCACAAGAATCTGAGGGAGGTGTCGGAACGGACTCACCAAACTGTCACAGATAAATTTCTTGGATATGATATAAAGGGAACTTTATAAATTATTTTGTTTTACAATCCTGATGAAACTCTTCCATAATCAGTTATGATATCCGTCCATTTTTTGCCACACAGGTATTGAAATTGGTGCACCTTTGACTTTCACCTTGTGATTTTTAAAAAATTGTATTTATGTACAGTATTTATGAGCAGCCAAACACTGCAAATATACGCCGGTCACAAAAATATGTTCATCATTTTTTAGAATACATGACAAGACTTGGCATATGAGGTTCGAAAATCAAAGATTATGTTGTATGGATACTCCAAAAAAATTAAAGTGATAATCAAAATGAAATAGAAAAAGGAAAAAATGTCTTGATATTGTACATGAACATGTATATTATATTTTTTAGAATTGCATTATACAGTAGAACTGCAGTGTTTCCATGGTAATACACAACTGCAGTGTATTCCAGAAATGCCGGAGTGTAAAATGAAGCTGTTCTATTGCAGTATGTGAACCAAATGTTTTTTTTTTATTCTAACTCTAAAACTTATTTTCTTCTATATTTAATGTATTAAGAGCAATTTGTACTGTATGAACGAGCATTATTATTATTATGACTTATAAATACTCGTAAGGAGCAACTAATTGTACATGTATATTATAATAAATAATAAATTGTATTAAAACTGCTGTGTGAATGTATTTTTTGTTCTCTCATTAACATTCTTTATTCTAAAAGATATCAAGAATTTTGCCATGTGATTAAAGCAATGTCGAGGATCAAATCATTACGAGAGAGAGATGATGCAAGATCTTTCTGAAAATTGAGGCACCTCTCTTTAATACAAGGAAACTGATATTAAAATGAACATTATTTTTAATCATTTGAGTGGAAAATTAAGAGCCAAATTGCACACATTTGTGAATAAACCCCCTTTGAGTAAAGATATGACTGTATAGAGGCAAGTGCAAAAATTTCAGGTAGTCTTAAACTTTTACAATAGACTGTAAAATACCCTAAACTCCCTTCTCATTACCTCACTATTTCTCCCTCCCCCTGCCCTCTCTCTCGATCACATTAGTGAACCATTCAAACTATACTCACTACAACACCCCCTCTCTTTTGCCCTCTTGTAACAAGTTTCATCTCTCTTCTCATACTGCTCCTCTTATCCTCACAAGCTCAGAATTTGCATCTTTTGGGTAACTTCATGGAAAATGTAANAAAATAGCTTGTTACCGCAATATGTTCAGAACTGGTGTACAGATTTTGACCAAACTTGACTCAAGTATGTATAACCATGTGAGGATGAACTGATTAGATTTTGGGTTCAGTGGGTCAAAGGTCAAAGGTCATCGAGCAGAAAACTGGTACAAAGTCACCCGATATAGCTCACTTATAACAGAAAAATTGATCCAATTTCTTTCAAACTTGCAGGCATGTGAGGAAGCACTTATGAGATTTTGGGTTCGTGGGGTCAAAGGTGGCAGTGCCCAAAATTTGTAAAATGTTTTCGATTTCTGATGGCATGGAACAAGCCGTGCATATCTTTCTGATTACGTGATGGCGGAGGCATCAATTTTGACCGTGCGCGGTCGAGGATTCATCTAGTTTAGAAATGCATTGTACAGTTAACTCTGGTGTCTTCTTGGTAATAGACACATGCAGTGAATCGCAGATATGCCTAAATATAAAAAGAAGCTGTTCTATTGCAGTGTGTGAACCAAATGTTTATTTTTTAATTCTTACTCTAAAACCTATTTTCTTCTTAATTTCATGTACTAAGAGCAATTTGTACTGTATGAACGAGCATTATTATTATTCTGACTTATGAATACTCCTAAGGAGCAACTAATTGTAGATATAATATACATGTACATATAAATATTATAATAAATAATCAATTGTATAAAAACTGTGCTGTGTGAATGTAATTTTTTTTTATCTCGCATTAAGATTCTTTATTTTACAAAAAAAATCAAGAATTTTGCCTTTTAATCACCTATCAAGTTTGCATCTACTTCGTTATCTAGATCAAACAGAGAATGTTCGAAAAGCCATCTGTAGTTTAACGCTCCAGGGATGCACATTTCTCAGTTTCTCATTAACCTTACAAAATGCTTCGCTGTAGAGAAAAGACCAATAGGCCAGTTTACAGTACAGTGAAACCTCTTTATAACGAGGTCCTTGGGACCATGAAAATTACCTTGTTATACCAAGTTCCTCTCTATATCATGGTAAAAACAAAGAGCTCTTTATAACGAGGTTCCACTATACATTCAAATGTATGTACATTGCTTGCTATCAAACTTGGTTGCTATTTACTATTTTGAGAAAGTTTATCATTGTGCTGATGAGAATACAGTCAAGCCTGGTTATAAGTAGGTCCTGGAGACCAGAGAAATTATCTCTTTATATCAAAATCTTGTTATATCAGTGCTGTTTGTAATAAGGTTGGACTGTACTTGTAAAGTGGTATATGCATTTCAAAGTGTTTTGTAAACCATTTGAGTGGAAATCACTTTTTGAAAACTGAGAATGTGTGGCCGTGATGATGATCATCATCATCCAGTGTCCATCACTGCTTTCTATTTATTCTAGTATTTTATATTAGTTTTATTAAAAGGAGTGAAAGTGTTTTAGAGTAGTCTTATTAAAAGGAATGAAAGTATAAGTGGCTTTTGTGTGTGTGTGTGTGGGTGTTTGTGCAAAAAAAATTGAGACAATTTTTTACTTCTTATACAACTGAGCTTCAATTTTATGTTCGTAATGGAATTGCCATCTACATGTATAGTGAACTACAGTCAAACCTCGTTATAAAGAGCACTGCTGTAACGAGCTCTCGTTATAACAAGGTAATTTTCCTGGTCTTATCTCTCTGTATTTGATTGTATTTTGGCTCTAGTATAACCGTTTCAGTATAAAGAGGTAATTTCTCTGGTCCCAACGACCTCGTTATAACAAGGTTATATTGTACGTTGTAATTTACTCATCCTCATGTTAACTTCATGGCCATTTCTCTTCCATTCCTATGGAAGCTCTATTAAAGAAAGCCCAACGACAAACAATGTCTGCTGTGAATTTCTCGACCAGGCTTGAGATTTGAGATGTTAAGTTTTTGGCTAGGAGAAAAAATTTGCAATGAAGGACGCTAACAACACACAATGAGGTAAGCATGACTTTACGTACGACCAGTGACCCTTTCATGCACTCAATTATAAACCCTGGTTATCAATAGCAACTGAGAAAGAGTCACCAATCTTTTGAAGAGTCGTGCATCGATGCACACACCTTTATGAAACACACCCCCGGGTCGCAAACTTTGATGTCTGCGTCGGAAGGCTAAAAATTAGAGTCCGTACATGTAGTAAAATGGCCATCCAGATCACGCGCTATGCTTTTGAAATCACAAAAATCGTGATCTACATCCTGTCTCAAGCTTTACAGCACATACAGTGGAAACTCGCTATAACGAGGTGCTTAGGACCATAAAAATACCTTGTTATAGCAGTAATCTCTTTATAGCAGAGGTAAACAAAAACAATATGTTATAAAGAGCTGGGACCAGATTGTGTTTACCTCTTTATAGCAGATATTTTGTTATAGCAGATATTTTATTATATCAGATCTCTTTATAGCAAGTTTCCACTGTATTATCTGTCATTCAGCATACTTCAAATGCCTTTCAGAATATCACTTATACAATACCCTCAACTCCCTTCTCGTTATCTCACCTTTTCTCCCTCCCCTGCCCTCTCTCTCGATCACATTAGTGAACCATTCAAACTATACTCACTACAACACCCCCTCTCTTTTGCCCTCTTGTAACAAGTTTCATCTCTCTTCTCATACTGCTCCTCTTATCCTCACAAGCTCAGAATTTGCATCTTTTGGGTAACTTCATGGAAAATGTAAATTATCCAAATGGTAACTCCACACTCTTAATAGTCACCAGAATAGGGACCAGAGAAATTATTACTTTATATAGAAACCTTGTGATATCAGGGGCAAAATACAGTAAAATACAAAGAGATGGGACCAGGAAAACTACATGTACTTTGTTTTAACAGGTATGACATCTATTTCACATTTATCCACAGGATAAGATAACATGATTTTCTTTAAAGTGATTGTGAATGCTGCAATGGGAGTTGTTTTCGTTGGATTGAAAGAAGTTATTCATGGTGAAGAATAATTGTAGACAGTTGATCAGTTGTCTGCAAACATAGCACTACTTTTGTACATCGTGAGGCAACCGATCAACTCTCTTCAAAAAGTTATTCAATTTGTCCAAATCCTTTGTCCCTTCTGCTCACAGCGCTATTCAGAGTTACTCCCAAAGGGAATTCAATCATGTAAATGTGTGGTTAGCAAAAACATTAAAAAATCCCTCCGACTACTCTCTTCATTACTACTTCTGTAATATGGCCAATTCCACGAAAGGTTAATCAAGTTATGTTATTGAAGCATTTGCATTGGTTGAATAATGCAGGGTTCCTGCACCTTTTATTAAAAGAAAATCCATGACTTTTCCATGCATATTTGCCAATTTTCCACTACAATATCAACCTCGCATGGCTCTTAATTTATCTGTTTCAAGCACCTCTGAGACAAACGTACTGAACTGTTAGGATATAAAAAGAAACAAAGTAAACAGAGAGCCGGCCGAACATGATTTGGAGCTGATTTCTCTGCCCTGTTTGGCAGTGCTTGGAAAGAAAAAAATAAGTAGCTTCAAACAGACAAGTCACAAAATACATAGTTTTGAATCATAAGGTCAAATAAGCAAATTTATTAATTTCTATGAGTTTTCCATGATATACAGTGTAGCTAGATTTTTTTTTTTTTTAATTTTTCGTGACTTTTCCAGGCCTGGAAAAACAAATGAAAACTTCCATGACTTTTGCATGACTGCAGAAACCCTTACAATTTTCCATGGAATTCCTTGAAATTCATTATGATACCGCATGTTCAGTATGGACAGAAATAAAACTTTAGGGTCCTACCATGTACAACGAAAATTCATGTATTTTGCATCTAGGCTTTGGTGAGCTATGGTATGACACTGTCAACTTTATTTCTGTCCATAATGTATCTACCGGGAACAAAGACATTTTAGATTCGTAAGAACTGCATTAAAAAGTTGTCAAGAGATACATTAGCAGAGAGGCCAATCATTCTAGAATATGCACGAGGTGAAATTAAATACAAATTCAAGGCTTTCATCACAATCGCAGGGACTGAATTAAAAAATTTCCAGAGGAGCTACAGATAGCTCTCCTAGAGGGCCTCCAGGGGAGCTAAATTGTGTCTTCATGTAGTGAAATAGGGGTTACAAGGGGCTCTACAAATCACTCCCCAAAAAGCATTTAAGGGGAGCTTTAGGAAAGCAACCACTCTCACTCCCCTTAAAATGTATGCCCTGAATCGTATGGCTAAGACTAAGAGTATGCTTTTTGGGGTCATGCTTACTCTGTTATGCTCAGCTGTTGCATTATTCACATTCTAATTATGACATAATGAACATTCCAAAACGGTTGGCATCTGTGCATTAGCTGTTAATATCATATAAGCCTGTCCATAAACTGTAAAAGCCAATACTTTAGCGTACATAGATTTTTACAAATTCATTGAATTTTAAAACAAACTTTCTCATTAGTGGGTTGTTATCTTAAATTTTAAAGCATTTTAAAGCATCATTGTACAAAAGTCTAGTATGGGCATTATAATGAGAGATTTTTTGTTGTGAATTCACGGTCATGAAATTAGTGCAAATAAAATCCCAGCAAAAAATTCAGCTTATACAGTCTATGCATTTTTGTCTGAAGGCAACAAATAAGAAGAAAAGCTATTAGTATAAAATGATACATCAATTTCTCATACTTGTACAGTGGAAACTCAGTATAAAGAGATCTACTATAACAAAATATCTGCTATGAAGAGGTACAAAATCTAAACCCAGCTCTTTATAACTTATTGTCTTTTGACTCTGCTATAAGGAGATTACTCCTATAACAAGGTATTTTGACAGGCCCAAGCACCTCGTTATACGGAGTTCCCACTGTACAAAGCATGCTTCACAAATTTTCTTTTTCGGAGCACATTTTATACAACCATTTCATCAAGTCTTGTCCGCGACTGCTTCTGGTTTATGCACCCACAGTACATGTTTCTCATCGGAGTTGAATCTCTTTACTTGCTTACAATCAACGCACCTCACCACAACGTGCTTCTGCCTCTGACCCTTCAGCCTGACCGTGGCTGTCACACCCGGAACCAAGAGGGTGCTACACTTTTTACAGATCGTCCGTTTCATGTGTGGCTCCAGCCGCAAGACGAGCTTGCTAGCGATGTTCTTCATGGTTTGGATGTAGAATCTCGCTAGCTGGGTGTTGTCAGGGTTTTGAGCAAGGGCGCAATGGGCCGCTTGGTAGAGGTAGCTCATTCGCTGATGGCCGATGTCTCCTTTGCCACTTTTGACCATCGTGATTTAGCATGACGCTTTGTAAATTAATAACTGAAGTCTTTGCCGGCTTGGTGAGGAATCACCACAAGAAACCTTATCCCAAAGTCTGTTTAATCCAACAAGACTATCCTGGCTTCAGGTTATATGTATAACTTGTAATAAAAATTTGGGAGCGAGTACCTGCACTGGCTGACTCAGTTTGCCACAAACGATCCACTCAAACTAGTCAATGGCTCTGCTATTCGCAACTACTAAAATATCTGTTCAGCCTAATAGTTGGCTTCATCAAAAGCTTTCCTTGCCTTTTTCAGTTCTTCGTTCATGAGCAGGAGCTGTTTGATCCTGGAGTACTTTCTAGGGTCCTTCCTGATGAGAAAGATGATGTCCTCTACCTGAACACGACCTTGCCTGCCGACTTGCGTTGATTTCAGGGTCTGTAGATGTTGGAAAAGAAATTAAATTTTGCCTTAGCAAGTTGACAAGGTAGTTGAATAAAAAGACCCACTAGAAATATAATCCCTCAGTCAGCTCTCTTTTTATTCAAAGTTATTTCTCATACGGGATTATGGGATGATGAAAACTAGATGAAAGTACCGGTACAGTCAAACCTCGTTCAACAAGGTCCTTAGGACCAGAGAAATTATCTCTTGATATCCAAACCTTGTTATATCAGGGCCAAAATACAATAACATACAAAGAGATGGAACCAGGAAAATTACCTTTGTTAAAAGAACAAGATCTCATTATATCAGTGTTCTTTATAACGAGGTTGGACCGTATTTATAAATTGAAATTAAAGGGGAACAGACCCCTGCAATTATCGTGCTCTCATTGAATAAAGAAAAATCAGATGAACAAACTGTGAAAATTTGAGCAAAATCGGACAACCCGTTCAAAAGTTATGAATATTCAAAGACACAGAGATTTGACGATCACTGCCCCTCATGCGGATCCATGCGATCGGCAAAACCGACGTTATCCGTGATGTCATGTCGGACAACTCCTCATTCACTTTGTACATAGAATATTTAAAAATTGATCAATGTCAAATTAGAGTAAGGTTGCAGCATGAATCTTTTCAAAATACATGCAGAATCAATACAGAAATGCTATACCCCAACCAAAAATGTGCTTTTTTTTTTTTACTTTTCCGAGAAGAAGGAAAATGTGAAGTTTTGTGTACAGAATGAATGAGGGGTTGTCCGACGCGACGTCACAGATTCCGTCGAATTTGCCGATCGCACGGATCCCCATGAGCGGCAGTGATCGTCATATCTCTGTGACTTTGAAAATGCATAACTTTTGAACGGGTTGTCCGATTTTGCTCATATTTTCACAGTTTGTTCATCTGATTTTTCTTCATATCCAGAGAGCAGGATAATTCCAGGGGTTGGTTTCCCTTTAAACACAACAGACAATTTAAGCCTTTCCCTCTAGTTAGAAGATCTACCACTTTTTTTAAAGTACAAAGTAAAAAAGCAATTTTCAGGTAATGTCAATCCACTATCTGACTAATCATAAAATGAACATGATCTCGACTGATATGCATGATTGTACACGCACAAAAAAAAAATTACAGTCGCACAAGTCCCATCTTCAAGATATAAACTGAGCAAACCTTATTTCTTATTTGGATGCATGTTATAAAAAGTTTCTTTATGTTATGAATGAGCAGAATTTATTCTATCAATCCAAAGATGTTTTACGGCCAAATTGCAGAAATAACTTTTTTTTGTCACAAAAAGCAGGCTTAGCCAAAATTATAAAACTACAGTGGTTTCTTTTAAAACTATGTACCTAGCCCATCCAAAAACCAAATCTCCAAAACCACACATCATAGAGTGGGAAATCAGAGATGCTGCCAAATGACACTAAATATTTATTTTCTACCTACAGATAGTTCTTCTCATTGCTAAATTACTTACTATGTCTGTAATGAAATCTAGCACCAAATCTTCGAGCAGGTCAACAGTTTCAGCGTATGGATTCTGATCGTCTCCAAAACCATACATCATACATCGCACTGTGAAAATGTTAAAGAATAAAAAGGGAGGAAAAACCATATAATCTGGGATGTTAAAATGGCATAAATTGAAGGAGACTTCAGTTTTTCAGAATAAACAACATGGCAAGTACATATATGCGAAGGGTCAGCGATCCAAATTGCATGATATTGATTTCAATTCCGATCTATGGCAATGCTATGATTAAAGCCCAAATTTGGTAACGATTAAGAAATATGAATTCTATCGGATGTTTAGCATGACATCTTATACACAATTCTAGACATGAACTGATTCTGCTTCGAAATTTGATTTGACCGTTCAATCATATTTAGTGCCCTCTCTCGGTAATAATATTTTGTTATTGGGCATATGAGAGGTTATTTCTGAGATCTAACAAAAGTATAATAAAAAGGTATACACAAAAATCTAATTCTGTGCATAAAAAAGTGTCCTTTATCAAGTATCGGGGTACATGACACATGACCAAAAGTCACATCTTATGACAAATGCCATACAGAAATTCATGAAAAACTAAGTATAATCATTATCATTGAAACATTCATAACTTCCGTATTTCTTGTCGGATTTACTTCAAACTTTTTTGACCTTCGTCTGATTTTTCTGCTTTTAAGCAAAACTAGATAAATCTGGCGTAGATCCAGTCTTGAAGGATAAAAAAGCACTCAAATCTTACACTCTTTATTGAAGTATCTTTTCTTTTTATCGATGCTCTCTGTTGGAATGTCTTGATCACCTTCCTGTGTATCAAAGTCTTGAGTTTCTTCAGTTTCCTACCAAAAAAAAAAAAATATATGTTTAAAACTAATGACAGAATGTCACCTATATGAACGAATGTTCTAGTGACAATGTAAAAAAATGTCAAAAACTATTCCAGAGAGCTATCCGTAGCTAAACTTTAAAGCAAGTGCTAAACGAATGTGCTCACCCGAGATGAGTGAGAAGCACAAGTAATATTTTTAAGATCACAAAAAGTTCAAGGTAAAATACATTCCTCCATGTAACGTTAAAGAAATTGAGGGATTAATCTCAAATGCGCATTTTTTTTCAACGACGTGTAGTTAGGCAAAGACAAAGTCTCTCTCGCAGCTCTCTCTCTCCCGACTTTGTCTTCCGTGTCCTTCCTCCGCTGAGCTCGGAGATCGTCAGCATGGGTTGCCGTTTCCAAGCCAGGTCTTGTCCTACAAAGATAATTAAGACTGGTTGAGTTTTTGTTGTCGAGTTGGGCGAAGGTTGCGGAGGTATAGTATGGCTCAGTCTGAGCATATGCAGTAGTGCTTTTGAACTAAGTTCACTGAAGTTGTGTATCATTTTATTTCTTTATCTGGAATTTTGGTTTTATTTGCCGACATCATATAGCATAGCTAGCCACAAGCCAAAACCAGACAGCTGTCGCAGACTCACTATCTTGCCCCCAACCCTATTGCCAAATCTTGGATACATCCCCTGGCAGATTTATCAGTCTTTTCACAATCACAAACCACATCAAGTAATAAAAATTGTGTAGAAAAAAAACTAGCAAATTTTATAACATGTGGGACTGAACAGAAAACTTGCGTCCATTTTATTATGGATGAATTCTTCCATTAAAACCATAGTATAGCAGATATTTATATGAATTAGAATCTTCCCATCTCTTCCAAAAACAACTTTTTACAAATCTTAATAAAATTTAATGAAAATTTAGCACAAACCTCGGCATTAGATGCGCTTGCGTTTGATGAAGATTCGGCCATCTCGCAATGTAATACACAGAGGGCGCTAGTCCACTTTTTCAAAATATCTGTATCTGTTCACTTTTAGGGGGGAGCTTGGGGGAGGGGCCCCTCCTCACAAATCTAAGTTATGTGCGGCAGTACCCGCCCCTCCCCCCTCCCACAAGTAATTCTCCTACAGAGAGAGAGGGGGAGGGAGGGAGGGAGGGAGGGAGAGAGAGAGAGAGAGAGAGAGAGAGGGGGGGGGGGGGGAAGGGGGGGGAGTGAGTTTGGCAAAAAGAAAGGGGTGGGGGAAGGAAAGTTGTAGAAGGCGAGAGTGCAAGAAAAGAGGATGAAATGTGAGACAGATAGATTGATATGTCATGAGATAGGAATGAATGTTTAAAAAAATTGAATGATGATAGAGCGGAGAAGAAAATCTAAGGAGATGGTGAAAGATAAAACATAGACAGAGAAGAGGAAGGAAAAAAGGGATTGGATATAAGAGAAACAGGAGGGATTGATATGATGAAGAGGATTTTCTTTTCAAGATATCTTTCAAGTCCACCAACCCTAATAGATGTTACTAGCAGGGCATGTGATACTCACAGTTTGCATCACATCAGGTGCCAGTGGAGGGAGTTCACAGTTCCCAAATTTTGGAATTGCTACTGAAATAGCCCAGCATGAGTTTAATAGTTTATCTTGCTCCATAATGTTCTCTGTGTGATGGCCTAACTTCTGAATTTGCCAGTGTATTTGTTAAGTTTGTTGGAGACCAGTTTCTTCACTCGAGACAG
>BQKZ01001756.1:21249-42296 GCA_036244855.1 Temnopleurus reevesii
TTATAGCATTATTTTGCTCGTTATCGAGCATATACAAAGTTATTTCCAAGATTTGACAATAGAATGATATAGTGATATACACAATAATTAAATTCGTAAATTTTCATCCAATTCTGTGCATGAGAAGTTGTCCTTTATCAAGAAAGAAAATATTGAAATAGCGTGGTGAAGCACTACGCTATGAAAATTTGCACATTTTAGGTTATAGCTTTTCCAAAACTCGTTCATTTTTCGCACAATCTTTTGTGTAATATGTTTATGATACTATAATTCATTTCATATAGATTTGAAGATAAAATCTGGTGATGAAAATATTCGCTTTTACCAAAACTGTACTTGGGCTTTAATTTTTTTTTTGTTTGTTCGTCTGTTCGTCTCATTATCTTGCGTCCAATCAAAGCTAGATATTTCTGGCCCAGATCGAGCCTTTAACCTTTACGAAGCGATTTGTTCAATTATTTAATGTATTTCTGAATTTACCATCAATATGTCACATTCAGTAAAAAACAAAACAAAAAAAAAACCACACAAAAAACACATGTTGTTATCTGCACGCAAACATCGAATTAGTTACATACACAGTTTAAAAACAACCTAATCATTTTTTTTTATGAGATCGTCTTATGATATTATTATGAATAGAAACTAATCATTCTGAAATGGATTTATAATCATATGTGACTTGTATTAATTTTTTTCTTGGCTGCAAGAAATGTTTTTAATTGTCATTCTATTCAATAAATAAACCATTACTACTAATTGAATCTAATCATTTTAATTAGATTTCCTATTCGTAATTATAATAAGATTTCCACATAAAAAAAAAATGATTAGATTTCCAGGTGTCCCCGTTTGTATTGTTTTCCTAATCAAATTTGATTAGAGTCTAATCAAATTTGATTAGTTTGTTGTTTAGAGTGCATACCCTCGCAAAACAATCTCATGAAATCATTTATGCAGACATTGAAAAACATTAGTTAGATAACCTCGTAAAGGCCGACTTACACATTACGTTTTTAGCCTGCGTCGGCCCAGCGTTTTTGGAAATTAAAAACGTTCCCTGGACTCTACGTGGATCAGACGATGGACTGACGTTCGGCGTGCGCTCGAGGAGCGTATATACGCATATCGTCAGTCCATCGTACGGTAAGACATGTGCCTTTTTGCGTCAAGGGAGCGTTTTTAGTTTCCAAATACGTTGGGCCGACGCAGGCTAAAAACGCAAAGGTGTGAGTCGGCCTTTACCCATGGGGTTAAATATGTCAAGCAAAAGCTTTGACCATAACCTACAAATAAGTGCAAGTAGAATTTCATGAGGTTCTAAAATATTAAATAAATGCCCTGGAATACGGTAGTCAAGTTCAGGGTCATAAAAGTAATGAAATTACAATCAAGACATTAAATTAAATGTATACAAGGATTCCATATAAACAGGAAATGTACATTTTGTTTAACCGCCTTCTTATATTTTACCATAAATTTATAAAANAATATACAAAATAGAAAAACAGAAAAATGAGTTCGTTTTTCAATATTTCATTTTCTTAATTTTTAATTTTGCATTTTTAGAAACGGAAATTGCAAAAATGAGCCATTTTCCTGATTTAAAATGGAAATATTGATCGACTTTGGAGTCAATATTCTATTTTCAATATTTCAATTTTAAATATAAATTAGAATTAACGAACGATACCTCCATTAATGACACTAATAATGGTAACTTTCCATTGTTATTGCTACTACTCTTTATACTATTCTGTCTCTTCATTCATCACCATTTTCTTCTCATTATCATTATTTCTCTTTCTTTTTTTTCCTCCTCTTCTTCATATTTAGGTACAGTGTTCTAGATGGCTTGTCCTATTCAGGGTGTATAAAAATAAACTATACACACTTTTGCAATATGTCTGCCAAAAATCATTTCTAACTCTTTCAGAATTTTAACTTTTGACGTAGTTTCTCCATGATGATCATAAAATATCTTTGGATGAAACACCGATGTCGAGAGTGTAAAAATGCCGTGTGCCAAAATAAAAATACATACCGGTATGGAAATCATCTGAAAATAGATCACCATGTAAACTATTTCCGCAAAATAAAGTGGGTCATGGGCAATTGATCCATTCGCCGTGAATTGAACTGCGCAGACACAACAATCACAAGCCGGTTCCGATTTGAAAAGCATTACAAAGGAGCGTTGAGTGGGTTTTCGACTTAATTTTAAGGAAATCTTAAAATAGGTTGAAATGAATCTTTGACAGACGTTTTAAAAGTGTACAAAGGTTAATTTTTATATTCTGTTAAAGGAAAATGAGCGCTCATCCGCTCTGGTATTGGTTAGAGGTGTTGTGTTTGGTCGTTAACACGAGGGTGTAGACCTTGAAATCCAATCAAATATACACTGTATATGCGAGCACCTTGGGGGGGGGGGGGGGCTTTTTGGGCGCTAGCCTCTTGGGTCAGAGCTGGAGGCGCGAAACTTGTGATAAAAAATGAAAATCGTCGAGAGGGGTGGGGGGGGGGCAAATGAGATAATGACTTTCTTTTTGCTTGTCAGTACAGCCCAGCCCCCCTCTCCCCTTCCCTTAGTCTCAGAGTTGTGGGTGCGCGCATGGTGTATATTTGGAGCAGTGTGCATTAACAACTTTTGCACAATAAACATGATAAAGGCAAGTCTAAAGTCAATTCTCAGTTTGATCGGTAAAAAGCGTAATTGCCTCAGCTCAGAAGAGGAGCACTTAACACTCTTTTTCTCGCACCAAGCACTAAATGCCCAGCTCAATTTTTGAAGTTTTTCTGCAACCTATAGCTTTTCAAATCGTTGCTACCGGTATTTTATATAAAATATATTAATGTTATTAACATTTAGGTGCGGTTCAACAACATGACGTAATGTTAGAAATTTACCATTTTTTTTCGTCATCTATTTTGTACGTCCACCTTCACAAAACACATAGTGAACTAAATATTTTGAGTTTCATAACATTTGTTACTTGTGTCTGCGCAGTTACTTAATACATGTGGAGAAAACATCAATATGACAGGTTGCACGAACGTAGAATTATGTTGTATTAATAAACATCAATGGTACAGGGGTGCATACATGATGTCAAGTTGCCAATTTTCCATTGATTTCCACAATTTTGTTCATTTTTATATAGAAATATATGATCCTTGTCCGATTTTCTTGAAACATGTTTTTTTTTTATATATTCATCTTAATGTTTGCTGCAAATATTCATTAAAACAACCTTTATTATAGAACACGATTATAAAGTATTTCCGTAAAATAAAATGGGTCATGGATAATAGAGCCGTACACCGTTTATTGAACTGTGCGGACACAACAATCAGAATCAGTTTCGGATTTGAACATGCTGAATAGCATTACAAAGGAACATTGAATTTGCGTTCGACTAAAGTTTACAGAAATAGATAATATCGTGTTTTTAGTCGAATCTTTTGGAATTAAACAGCTCTTAATCCACCTAGTTTGTTTAGCTACACAACTTCTTTCGTGTTCTCTTTTCCTTTCTCTCGTTTTTCGACCTGAATAGAACCTGAAATTGATGAAATTTTCGACTTCTCCTTCTCAGGCTTCTGCTCGTCGATGGTTTTCCTGCAAATGAGAAAAATTAACGTATAATGAAATTGTATTATTTCACGCGTTTCGGGTCAACATATATATTGCGTCGAGGGGGGGGGGGGGGTTCAACCCCCTCCCGGCCTATTTTGGGTTAAACACAACGTTTGCTATGAAACGTTCATATATATCCATTTATCGTTCAAACTATATGACAGGAGTGTTTTACAATAGCTCGTGTGTTTTACAAAATTAACAAAACAGAACTGTAATTTGGATGAGAAATTATCACATACCAATTTCTCAGAAAAAAATCAAGAATGCGATATAAACTATTTCCGCAAATTAAAGTGACTCGTGGGCTATCATTATAGAGCCGTACGCCATGTTATTGAAATGTTCGGACAAAACAATCACAAGCCAGATCCGATTGAATATCATTATTAAGAAGCATTGAATTGCCGTTCGACTTTATTTTTTTAAATAGTTTATATCGTGTTAAAACACACACAAACAAAAAAAACCCACCACAACATAAATTGTAATTCGGACGAGAAATTATCACATACAGCAATTTTCCCGGGGGGAAAAAATCAATTTAATTTCAACTTACATTCCAAAGTTTTCCCCTTCCTCCAATGTGTCTGGGAGTTTAACCCCGCGGGTTTCGGGTAGGAGGAGGCTGGAAAGGCCGACAGCTACCCCCGCTGCTCCGTAGATCACCATGGGTAGGGGGTTCCAGTATTTTGAGAGGGTGAGGATGAGGGGCGAGATGATTCCAGCAACCCGGGAGAATGTTGAGAAAGCGCCCATAGCGGCGCTCCTAAGGGGGGGGGGGCGTGCCAGGAAAAAAAAATGTAGATTTGAATTTAGAGTTATGAATGAACTATCATCAGTCCGTCAATCATTGGTAATTTTATAGAATGATTTACGACAGAGAAACACTTAAAATATGTAATAGGTCCTTATGAATGAATGTCCAGACCAAATATATGAGGATAAAAGGGCATCAAAATCACCGAAAGTGAGGGGGAGGGGGTGCGGGGAGGGCGCTAAAGTATGTGATGACCTTTCCTTTTTTTTTAGCTCAGCCCCCCCCCCCCCCCCCCGCTGGGTTTCAAAATCCTGCATGGGTGCGCACATCCGTTTTCAGGTTTGCTGCTTTATCCTTGAAATATCTTTTAAATTATTTTTCCCTCCAGGAAACGTTTCAATACAGCTTGTTAACCATTTATACTAATCGATGATCATATTAAAACAATGGAGAAAAAGAATGATAACAATCATAATAATCACAGTTCCATTGTATATATGCCAATTGATATATGCATAAACTCTACGGCGCTTGATACTGAGTAGGCCTACCATATTATTACCCTGGCTATATAACTACCGAGCAAGCCGATCAGGCGCTCAAGCATTCCAATTAATAAATTCCGCCAGGTACCCATTTTACCAGGGTTGAGTGCAGCAAAGAGTGGATAAAGTTCTTGCTGAATAAAAATGATAGGAATAAAAAGAGCCGATATTTTAAAAATTAGTTTGTCATTACCTGATTGATGTTGGGTAGAGTTCAACGGAGTAGAGATATATGACTGCATATGCAGCTGAGATTCCAAACTTGCCTATCATAGCAACAACTGTGAGTGCAGTACCAGGGGCTGTTTAGGAATGAGGCATGAGTAGGTTGAATAAGAATTCAGAGATTGTATAAAAAATAGATTTACAAAAATAACAATTAAAGTTTATTCAAATATGATGTCGAGAATACAATAACCAACTGATTGCTATACCGTACAGGAAAAACGCATCTGTACAAGCAATTCACAGTTAACTGCCTCAGAACAACGAGTCGGGGTGAATCGTGTTGCTTCCGGTGTCCTTTGTGACCGGGGCTTAACCATGATCTTATAAACAAACTTCGAATCGTCGTAATTGTTCCATCACTAAGATTCTGTGGTTGTGTCATTCATGACGAAAGAAAACACATTTGGGCCATTGTATTTGTGACGGGCGTGACCTCCAAAGTTAAATTTTGAAAACATAATCTTATTTTGAAGTATATTGGAAGTATTGGAATTTATCAACAGGTTTTTTATATTCATGAATTGTCACTTATCATGCGCGCACCCAGGATTTTCATACCCGGGGGGCTGAGCACAAATTTGGCGCCCCCGAGAAGATTTTTGAAAATGCCGCCCCCCAATCGAACGCATAATATTTTACAATGCTATATAAACCATAAATCATTTTTGTTTTCATATTCTCCTNTAGTCTGCAAGAACAGACCCTTTGGTTTCGTTGTGCACAAACACAGAGAGTGATACAGGGTATACACTGTGTGTCTCATTGTGTGTCTCGTGCTCTCCCCAAAGGACTGAGGATATAGCAATGCTGTATGTGTGTGATGTAGTCTCACAGCGCATGCCCTGTATCATGCTCTGCACATTCACATACCGAAAGTCTCGGGTTTGTGCTTTCAAACTAGTATTCAACTGTGCGGATACAACAATCACAAACCGGTTCCGTTTTGAATAGCATTACGAAGGAGCATTGGTTCGGTTTGGTTTGGTTTTATTTACCGTCATAAAAATAATCAGAATACATGGAAAACAATATACATGAATATATACAACTAAAATTCAATACATAGAGACAAATATTTCACATTCTAAAATAACGGAAGGAGCACTCCATTCAGAGCCATTGATATATTAATGGCTCTGTTCTTCCTGGAGGTCCTGGAGCATTGAATTGGCGTTCGATTTATTTTTTTTCGGAAGTAAATTATATCGTGTTATATGTGACTGGGGCCTATATAAACAACGTGAAACAATTATCCGATAATTTGCAACTCAGGTACGTGGAGTTGGAAAAACCAGCTTCCTATGCATAGCCATATAAGTTATACACAAAATACAATCATCCCTTAATATTTCTAGGTCTCATTGAAATATATTTTAACAGCCAATCCCTTCCCTCCATTCAGTCATGCAAATTTTATGAAAAAAACTTAAGGTCATTGAGGAAACTTATCACTGGCGTTTTTTTGTTACACTTATATTTCGTTTAAGATGTATTAGGTGTGAAACTTTCGTGAAATCAATAGAACATTTTTACCAATCAGATAAACTTATTTCTGAAAAAAGTTGAGAAGGCCCGGAAGCAACACGATTGAACACAACTCTTTGTTAATTCACAGCAAACTGCCTCCGAACAAAGAGTCGTGTTGAATCGTGTTGATTCCGGGGCCTCTATATGTGACCGGGGCCTTACCTGATTGACGTTGGGTAGAGCTCAACGGAGTAGAGATAGATGACCGCGTATGCAGCTGAGATTCCAAACTTGCCTATCATAGCAACGACTGTAAGTGCCGTACCAGGGGCTGTTTAGGAATGAAATAAATTTCGAATTATCGTGGTTGTTCGAACATCAGAATGCTATGACTGTGTCATTCATGACAAAATAAAACGCCATTTGAGTGGGGACTACCATGCACACAAGAAGCAGCTGGTTCGAAATAGGGAATTTACTATATACGTTTTCATTTCCGTGCAATAATTGTGTTATAGTGAACTGCCGTGCGCTATACGTAATGCGACTTTGCTTACGGCACAATACAAATTTAGAAGTGCTCGTATTTTTCATGAGGACGAATGGAATGTATGCTTGCATTATTAAGTGATGTAATTTAATTGATGCTTGTTCTGTAACAGAGCGATATTATCTCTCTTGAATATATTCTATTCTCGGTGAAAAATAAAACATACAGTCGGAATGAAAAAAAAAACATCTTACGGAATATAGCCGTGGATAGCAGCGAGGCGCCACTCAAGAGTAACAGACCGCACAAACTCTTGGGTCTCCCGATGAACTCGATGAGAGCTGAGGAGAAGAAGTATGCCGGGATTTCGACCGCGCCTGCGACCGCGAAGGCGACGTAGTCATTGACGCCGAGATTGGAGGTGTTCAGGGACAGGCCGTGATAGACGACAGCGTTGACCATCCTGAAAGAATAACAATAATAATAACAATAATAATAGTAATAATAATAACAATAACAATAACAATAACAATAATAATAATAACAATAATAATGATAATAATAATAACAACAACAACAATAATAATAATAATAATGATAATAATAATAATAATAAAAGTGATAATAATAATATAAAAAAATAAAGTAGACGACCGCGCCAGCGACGGCGAAGGCAACGTAGTCATTGACGCCGAGATTGGAGGTGTTCAAGGATAGGCCGTGGTACACGACAGCGTTGGCCATCCTAAGAAAAATAGTTCGATCCAATGTAAAGATATTATAAACTACAAGAACATCAATTTTAACTGGGCGTCGCGATGCGTCGTGAGTCTGACATCAAGCTCAGAACTGTTAAGAAAGAGATATGCCTTTATAGCAGCTTTGAAATGACTGAGTGACAACAGGCTATGGATATTAGGTGTTTAATTTATTCAAAAGGAATGGACCGAAAGTGAAAAAGCTCTACCCCCAAAGAGTGTGTTCGAGGAATAACTAGCAGGATTTCTGAGAAGAACAAAGATGTCTGGAAGGTTGATATTTGGCAATTAAGTTCATGTTGTAGGAAGGAGCTGAGTGATGCAGAACACGGAATACTAGTACAAGTAACTTAAAAGCGATTCTGTCATGAACTGGGAGCCAGTGGAGAGATCTGAGAATGGGGATCAGTACTGATGGGAATAATGTGAGTTTTAAGCCCTGGTTGCATAGGGATCCGGAAGCAATACGAATCAATACGACATCTTGTTAATTCACAGTCAACAGGTCAACTGCCTCCAAACAAAGAGTCGTGTTGAATCGTGTTGCTTTCGAAGCCCTATCTGACCGGTCCGTTAATAATTCAATGTTAAATCAAGATTCATTTCGTCTCATAAATGACGTACGAGTAATCTTTGTGAACCTTTGTCGACAATTGAGTATCGTTGCTATAACCTGTGGGGAACGTATCAGCCATACGCTGGGCATACGTCGAACACTATTCTGTTCGCATTTTCCCTCAAAAACCTCGTCCTACATGACGAGATCTTTACTGTATTTGTAAAGTTTTTCCAAGACTGAAAAACGTTCCCATAACGTATTCGAAGTTCGCCAACGTATCTAAATGCCAAGTTCGCTTAGGCGTCGATCGTGGCATGTGCCTGTAATCAAGCTGTTTGGCACAGCCATTATTGATCTGGGTTGATTGTGGGATCGATCTCCCCGTCGCCTCCTTCCTTTCTTCTTCTCCTGACGTAAATATTCAAATTTTAATGATGCACGTCGTATGCACAACTCAACTCCCTGGGGAGTATTCCAGCAGGGCGCTTAGATAAAGACCCCCAAAATTAAGAAATCACTTTACAATTTTCTTTAGACGAACTGAAATTGCATACGTACCAGTTGAATGTAAGGTTGATGGTTCGAATCCGCATCTTTGGTGTTCGGAAGAGATCTAATGCAGACGGTTGGTGGCTTGGTTTTTCCTCTTTCTAAACATGAGAGATAATTTAGTAAAATAAAAGTTTTACAAATTAAACCAAATCTTTCTAGCACTATATAGTTTTGATGAATGTATATCGTTTACGTTTATCAAGAGCTGGTACAAAGGACTATCACAATAAACATGAAATCAACTATTGTCGAAAAATTAAGTCGAACGCCAATTCAATGCTCCTTTGTAATGATATTGAAATCGGAACCGGCTTAACTATAATTGTTGTTGTATAATTAGTGTACGGCTCAGTGGCCTATGACCCACTTTTTGCGGAAATACATGTAGTTAATAACTTTTACAAAAGCAAATGTTTCTAGGACTATGTAGTTTTGATAATTGTATATCGATCAACGTGTTAATTGTATTCGAGGACACGTTTCGTTAGAGTTATAAGTAATTTCGTGTAACAATACCCTCTGGCTCCCGTCACTTCATGAAAACACGAACGAATTGCCCACTGCGGATATTTCCAATCCCCTTTCTAAACGGATCTCTCAGAATCGTGAACACACATTATAAAAACTTTTTTTTTCGCATTTTATTTGTTACACTTTCCATTCCTTGGGAAATTCAATCAGCATTATTTCCAAAGTTGGCAACACTAAAATTTTAACGTTCAATTTTCTTCTTAGAACTTTCAAATTAATTATGATGCTACTCAATTGAATCCTAATCACCACACACATTTTAAAATCTTCACAGCTGCCAATATGCGTTTAAAATACCGATTTCACATCGTTAATTGTGTTGCCATAGTTACAATTTATGGCAGTTGTAGTGATTACTTTCATTTAAATGTATGGTGACGTATTAGGAATTGTCAGATTTTTGGTAGATATTTTCTCCGATGGCAGGCTTTTTCCCTGACATGCAGCGCACTACTTACAGCTAAAAAATCAGGGCATTAAAACATACCGGGGCGGTGTTTCAACAAGATCAAAAAAGACTTCACGAACGATTTTAAGATCGATTGGAATCAATTCTTGCGCTGAATTCTCGTAATATTATCATTCATCGCCCGCAAGAGCTGATACCAGTTTCTTATCTTTGTGAAACAACGCCCTGTATATTTTAATGCCCTGAATTTTTAGAAACTTGCACGATGCTTAAAGGGGAACTACACTCAGACATTAAATTGCTATCATTAAATGAAGAAAAAATAAAATGAACAAACTGTGAAATGTTGAGCAAAATCGGACAATCCATTGAAAAGTTATGAGTTTTCAAAGTTTTAATTTACATCCCTCATGGGCTCCTTAAATTGGCAAACGTACAAGCACAAAATGGCTGCCAACATGGAGAACTCTCCATTCGCTTTGAACACAAAATTTAACATTTTCCTCTTTTTTCAGAAAAGTATACAAAATTTTGTTTCTTCGGTTAAATATGTTATAGCCACATCAATTTTGCAAGCATCCCAGAAAGAACGGTGTTGATTCCTCATTTGAAATATGATATTGATCCGTTTTCAATAAATGTATATACAAAGTGAATGAGGAGTTCTCCACGCATGACATCACAGATTATGCTAATTAGCTATACACATGCCAATTTAAGGATGCTCAGCATAGGTGGAAATGATAACTTTGAAAATTCATAACTTTTGAACAGATTATCAGATTTTGTTAAAATTTTCACAGTTTGTTCATCTGATTTTTCTTCATTTACTGACCGTACATTATTGTCTGGGAGTAATCCCCTTTAATGTATACATTCAGACCAAGTTGAATTGTTACCATCTCCATACCCTTTCCTGTTTGAACTGTTCGGTGAAGAGTGGCGATGGTAAGGTCTTGTGGTTGGATTCGGCGAGTTTTGTCAGCGTCCTCTCCGCCTGGTCATATCTACCACTGGATATCTGCCATCGGACTGACTCTGGAAGAAACCTAATAAGACGAAAATTACTGAAGTTTACGTCATTGTTCTAACGTAGTGACATCACGAAAAGATGAATGATATATAATATATTCAAGTCAAACAAAATTTCAATGCTCCATTGTAATTATTGAAATCGGGAAAAATTGTTGAATACAGTCAAACTTGTCTATAATGGCCACTGTCTATAGTGACCACATGTCCATAGTGGCCACTTAAATTGATTCCCTCCAGGTGAAGATGCATGTTACCTGTCTATAGAGGCAACCTGTCTGCAGGGGCCACGTTTTCTGTTTCCCTTGGGGTGGCCTCTGTAAACAGGTTTGACTGTAGTTGAATACATAACGTACGGATCTAATATGTCCAGTGACACACTTAATGTCTATGAGGTGTTCTTTTTAATTCTGTTCGAAGTGTATAATTGCATGAAGACAAAGAAATACTGACAAAACAGCCATCCAATGGACATCATATTGAAGTGTGAGATAGTTAGTGCAGACTGAATAACACAGTTCAGAGAAATTGTAATTACATATTGATGGTTTTGTGCAAGATTTTCCTTTGTCTACCGTCACTTCATGAAAACTAAGTCGCAATTATATGGTTCAGTTATTTCTTGCAAACAGATGTATCAATCGACTGGTGAGGCCCCTGCACTAAATGACTCCCTTTTACTGCACTCAACCCATATGATGTGAATGGGTACCGGCAGGAATTTATTTCTTTAAATGAAAAAAGGGCCTATTTGGCAGCTATGCTATGGCCCGGTAATAATATTGGAATTGTAATGCACAGTTCAATTCAATTCAATTCAATTCATTTATTTTCACTTCATCAGAAATAATACAAAGTATAATGAACATTTACAAAAGAAAGTTGAATAAAACTCTGTATAACAAAAGTATAATGAGCATAACATTGACAATTATTGTACAAAGCAGTTAACATACAAAGTAAAAAATACATTTTTATGGAGTGCTTTCTTTTTTTTTTTAATAGGAATACTGATGAAGTGGAGGGGTTCGCTAAAAAGCAATGCTTGTAGAGTGCGGACCCCTCAAAGAAAGAAAATGAACAATAGGAACTCATAATCAGAAATGAATTACAAATTCATATACATTTACAAAAATTGGGTTCTATAAGACCAAAAAAGAAGACCAGCAGTACAAGACGAGAAAAGCAAGGGACGCTGCTAATAAGGACAGAATAAAAAGAGAAAACTTTATGAGATCATGCGGAGCTTGTGAAATGTGTAAGGAAAAAAAATAATAACAAGTATAGGATTAAGCTAAAGAGACGATGACATGAAATATACAAAATTTGCCTTGAGCACTCTATTGAGTGGATATGTGCGCTATATAAATTACATGTATTATTTTTATTATTATTAAAATGGAAAATATATACATATGACAAAAATAGAATAGGTACAATTTAGTTACTCTAACATTAAACAGTATACTTTTTCAGTAAGGACGATTTTACTCTATTCTTGAATATGTTGAGGGTAGGTGAATTTTTAATATCGATATCAAGACTATTCCAAAATTTTGGGCCAGCGTAGACAAATGTCTTTTGAGCTGAAAGGGTGCGGAAAAGAGGTAAATGAAAGTCATTCGAGTGTCTTGAAGGGTATTTATGAACAGACTGATTTTTTACAAATAAGTCTTTAAAAGCAGAGGGTAAAAGATTATTATTAAAATTAAACATAAATTGTCCCATCTGAAAACGGTATAAATCGTGTAATTTTAAAAGCTTGTGTTTCAAGAATAAAGGATCTGTGTGAGAAAGAGGAGGTGCATTACAAATTATTCGTATGGCTTTTTTTTGAAGAACAAACAGTTTTTCCAAAACATTTTCATGTGCGTTTCCCCAAACCAATAGAGCATGATTAATATAAGGTAAAATCAGAGAAGAGTATAGTATCAACAATGATTTAGTTGGAAGGATTTAGTTGGAAGTTGAGTATATCCAGATAGAAACTGCGCAATACAAATCTACAAATTAATAGTATGATGATGATTATCATTATCATCATTTATACAATTATTATTATCATGAATATAATTGTTATTATTATTGAGTAAGCACCAAGTACAATGTCAACGGGCAGTGTCATGGTACCTCTACTAAATCAATTTTTTAAATAAAAACACAAAGTCATGACAACCCAGGGATGGAATGTTGCTCCTATATAGAAATATATTTGGGCAATCTGCCCTGGGCCCTACTGCATAAAAAGTTGCGTTTAAAGCCCAAGTACAGTTTTGGTAAAAGCGAATATTTTCATCACCCGATTTCATCTTCAAATCTATATGAAATGAATTATAGTCTCATAAACATATTACACAAAATATTGTGGGAAAATGAACGAGTTTTGGAAAAGCTATAACCTAAAATGTGCAAATTTTTATAGCGTGGTGATTCACCACGCTATTTCAATATTTTCTTTCTTGATAAAGGACAACTTCCCATTCTCAGAATTGGATGAAAATTTAAGAATTTAATTGTTGTGTATATCTTTATATCATTCTCTTGTCAAATCGTGGAAATAGCTTTGTAAGCTATAACCAAGAGAGGGCGCTAAATATGATTTAACGGTCAAATTCAAATTTTCAAAAGAATCAGTTCGAAAGAAAATATGATATGGTCTAACAAAATGTATAAGAATTACATGTCATGATAAATATCCCCAAAATTCACATTTATTTATCTTTACCAAAACTGTACTTGGGTTTTAAACGCAACTCAGAAAATTAAACGCAAGTCCTAAATACGCGCTCCTGATTGGTTGAAAAAGAAGTTGCGTTAAATTTTCTGACTTGCGTTTAAACGCAACTTTTTATGCAATTGGGCCCAGGTCAATAAAGATCTTTCGATTTTTATCGACATGCTCCTTGACACAGTTCGACCGGAAATACTAGCCAACTCGTACACTGTCCAGTTCCGATTACGGGTGACGTTTTTTTAATTGTTTATCTCCTTCATTCATTTTGAGCTATATTCACAAATGAAACTTCATTTTATTATTTCAGTAAATCGTCATCTTGAAATGGTCTGGATTTTTTAATTTTTTCTTAACTTCTTTAATTCATGTATTTCAAGTTATAATACTTCATTTTGAATCCTTATGTTTGTTCTATGTACTTTTAATGTATAATGTATATTTTGTAATTATGATCCTTTTTAATTTGAACTGGGTTTCTAATTGTGTTTAAATAAATGTATCAAATCAAATCAAATCAAACGTTTGATGACGTCATAAGAGCACAAGAAAGATTGCGCATACAAAACAAGTGAGCAAACGTGAACATTGGGAGATGCGCTTGACAGATTGGGGTATGTAGTGGACGACGGAACCGTCACAGATGAAAGATTGTTGTGACGTATCACTGCACAATTGCGCAAAAAATATGACGCACATACGTCGACTGACACGTCGACGTGCAAATCGAAACCTTCCTTGAGGCCGACTCACACCTTTGCGTTTTTAGCTTTTGAAAATTGAAAACGCTCCATTGCGGATCAGACGGTGGACTGGCGTTGGGCTTGGGCTCAACGCCAGCCCACTTTATTACCTGCGTCTTTGTGCGTCAAGGGAGCGTTTTTAATTTTTAAAATCGCTGGGCTGACGTAGGTTGAAAACGCAAAAGTGTGAGTCGGCCTTTAATGTCGGGGCATAATTACCTCAGTACATAATCATGATGATATGAAATACTTACGCCATGATCGCCATGAGGAAGATGGTTGGGACCGTTGCTACGATCTCCAGTGTTCGCCAGTATCGCAGAAAGTACGCCACCAGTGCCAAGGAAACATACCCAGATGCAAATGGCACAGCGAATAGTATGCCCGTTACGTTACGTCGGGAAGTTCCCGCAAACTCATTCGCTAAAATGTCAAGATTAGAAATAAGTAGAACATAATCAGTGACATTTTGATTTAGCTCTTTTTTATTTACTTCATTTAACTCCACAGCTCTCCATGATCGGATAAGCAGTTTCAGCAGTTATCTTTATTTATTTACAGCGAATAGTATACTCGTTACCATGGTTACGTTATGTCGGGAAGTTTATGCGAACTCTTTCGCTGAAATGTCAAGATTAGAAATAAGAAGAACATAGTCAGTAACATTTCAAAGGTACAGATTTATAATGGTCGATGCAGACATTAATGTGAAACGAGCTGATGTATTAACAAATTAAATACATGACCTCTACCGTATTCCAAACGGATGTTGTTCAAACACTTTTCTGGCGTGGTCTTAGATAGCTTCTGGCTGGTGTTAAATCTAATTTTGAAGTGTAAAGGTTCAAAGATGTACCCCAAAAGATTAAAAAAAAAGTATCCTATGCTTGGTTCTTAGTTTACAAAATGCACACAGGCCTGTCTAAACTGATAATAATTCCATATCAATTTTTGTGCCCACCTATGACGAAGGAAATGATGTAGATTGGGATAGCAGCACAGCCCTGGATGAATCGAATGGTAGAGAAGACCCACCAACTCGGGGAGAAAGCGAGAGCGAAACCAGTGATGAGTCGCACGATCATGCAGATCATCAGCGACCACCATCGTCCAATTCTGAAGATTTGAAAGCAAATCGCGATGGTAATGATGATAATAATGACATGCTAAAAACAATAAGGTTTCGAATAAAGCGTGGTAATGATGATGATAGTAATAGTAATAATGATAACGACAATAATAATGATAATAATAATAATAATATTAGTAATAATGATAATAATATTAACAACAATAAAAATAGTGATAATATTAATAATAATAATAATAATAATAATAATAATAATAATAATAATAATAATAATAATAATAATAATAATAATAACTATAGCTATGATATCATTTATAGAGATATAATTATGATGATGATGATGAAATCATCACAGCCCTGGATGAATCGAATAGCAGAGAAGACCCACCAACTCGGAGAGAAAGCGAGAGCGAAACCAGTGATGAGTCGCACGATCATGCAGATCATCAGCGACCACCATCGTCCAATTCTGAAGATTTGAAAGTTAATCGCGATGATAAAAATGATAATAATTCCAATAATAATGACATTAACGATGATGCTGATAATTACGATGATGATCGATAACAAATAAGTAGTAATAATGATAACAATACTGATGATGATGATAATCATAATAATAATAATGATAATTCTGTAAATTTGAAAGCATAAGGCAATAATAGTAATAATAATAATATTGATGACGACGATGATGATGAAGATGATGACGATGATAACGATGATAATAATAATAATGATGACGATAACAATAATAATAATGCTAATAATAATAATAATAATGATAATGATGATCATAATAATAATGATAACGATAATGATGATAATAATAATAATGGTAATAATAATAATAATAATGATAACGATGATCATAATGATAATGATAACGATAATGATAATAATAATAATGATGCTAATAATAATAATAGTGATAATAATAATAATAATAATAATAATAATAATGATAATAATGATAGTAATGATAATAATAATGAGAATAATAATAATGATAATAATGATGATGGTAATACATGCCATGCATTTAGGGCGCGTGTTCAGTCTGCCAAGAATGCTCGAAGGGCTTTTCTATTATCATTACCCTGGCTTTCAGTATATCAGGAATTCTTATATACTTAACACTGCTCTACAAAGAACAAGATGCTTGATAAAGTCGTAAAATCACATGTGAAAATTCAAAACTTCTTGGCAAAACACTCCATTATATGCAAATGTGATGAAAGATTATGATGTAGATTGGGATAGCTGCACATCCCTGGATGAATCGAATGGCAGAGAAGACCCACCAACTCGGGGAGAAAGCGAGAGCGAAGCCAGTGATGAGTCGCACGATCATGCAGATCATCAGCGACCACCATCGTCCAATTCTGAAGATTTGAAAGCAAATCGTGATTATAATAATAATAATAATAATAATGATAATGGCATAGGAAAAAAACGATAATATTGATAATAATGCATGATAATGATGATGATCGATAGTAAATAACATTAATGCTAACAATAATTTTATAATGATAATAATGATAATAATAATGATAATGATATGATGATAATAATAATAATGATAGTAATAATAACAATAATAATAATAATAATAATAATAATAATAATAATAATAATAATAATAGTAATGATAATAATAGTATTAATAATAATAATAATAATACATGCTTATCAAGTCCGCCAGAAATGCTCAAAAACTCTTTTTTATTATCATTGCCCTGGCTTTAGCCCGATGTATATCAGGAATTCTTATGCAGCACTGCTCTATGAAGAACTAGCTGTATGACTTTATTGTTCATCACAAGTAATTTTTTGGGCAAATGCTAGATTATATACAAAAATTATGACGAAAGATATGATGTAGATTGGGATAGCCGCACACCCCTGAGTGAATCGAATGGCAGAGAAGACCCACCAACTCGGGGAGAAAGCGAGAGCGAAACCGGTGATGAGTCGCACGATCATGCAGATCATCAGCGACCACCATCGTCCAATTCTGAAGATTTGAAAGCAAATCGCGATGATAGTGATAATAATTCTAGAAATAATGACATAGTAATAGCGATTATTTTTATAATAAATTAAGCGAGGTAATGATGATAATCGATAGTAAATGAGTATAAATAATGATAATGATAATGATAATAATAGTAATAATACTAATACTACTACTACTACTACTACTACTACTACTACTACTACTACTACTAATAATAATAATGATGATAATAAGAGTACATAATAACAATAAGAAGCAATAATTACCAACACCGACGGATAACAAACAATGAAAACCATTTTCAATCGATTACTCTTTTTCTTTTTCTGCCTTATTTTTGCAGACAACATCACATTTCATGTAACCAATCGTCGCAATTAAATGCAGTCTTTGAAAATAGGCATTGCTTTGAATAACACAATGATTTTTTCAATAGATGAAAATAGATTAATTTTACTCAATAAATGATTTTCTATTTGCTTAGGATAGAAAAAAAACTTAGACTGATCGACACTACAAAGGAGATCTTCATGATGATAAAATTAAGAAAATAACTTACACATTAGTTACGTTGAGGACCGTTTGTTATGACAGCACCCACTTCTGCATATTTTCTGACACTGAACACACAGTGACAGGAGCGATCAGAGGGGTAAGCATGATCAGAGGGTTATGTAAGGGCTCTGTGATTGAGTACTGTGCACTCACTGTGTGTTCAGTGTCAGAGAATATGCAGAAGTGGGTGCCATCAGAACACACAGTCCTAAACTGGACTACTTACACGTCGGCAAGGGACCCAAACACGAGCGAACCAAGGAGATACCCGCCGAAGTAAAGCGACTGAGAGACCTGTGTTAAATCTTCTTTCCCGCACACGAGATCAAACTATATGATCGAAAACATGCACAAATGTCATATTTAATGATCAAATTGGCTTATATGCTTCTGAATTACTGGGAACCATCCTATTCAATTCAATACAAGTTTGATTTTTCATCGCCATAAGAATGAGATGTAAAAAAAAAAACAATACGAAATACAAAAAGACGTATACTTATTAAACGACAACTGGGTATTAAAAAGTGTAATATTTTGACAAATAACTTACATCAATTCATATTCACAAAGCATTTACATTCACTAGCTTGATTCGTAGCGCAAACATATTCCACCAGAGATTTAATTTCACCGAGACATTACAACCATGACAACGCAACAATAACTGCGATACTATGAATATATTGCAAAATATGCAATATATTTTGTAGAAACTTTCGCACACATAAAATAAATCGTAAACAAATTTACGTATCATCTATAAATAGCAAAGTACAAACAAAGCTACAAAGCCAGAAAAAATATTTTCTCAAAATACTGCAGCTCTGTAAGAGTTCTATGAAATAACATTAATTTGCTAATTTGCTCTTTCAAACTGTCATGCACATTATTGGAAAGGTTCATGCACGCATGATAGAACAACAACCTATCTAAGAAAAAATCACTTTTGCGCCAATAGATTTACATTATACTCGGGTATGTAGCTGATACCCAAGTATAATGTTAAAGGTATTGATTCGTAATGACCGGGATGCAGAAAGTGATGTTAAACGAGCTGATGTATTCACAAGATGCTTTACATGCCTAAATATATCTGTGTAGGATATTAGGAGTACATTTTTGCTCGTATTCTGTGTATTTTACGTCGAACACGTCAATCCGCCATTATTCCTACGGTGTGCTTAAGTGCTTTTACACGGAGAAGTGTCGGCCTGAAATGGGCGGTGCGATCGGTGGTATATTCTGCGGTGTGCGAGTTCGCGTTCATTTTGTACGTGAAGCATGTTGTGTAAGTGAGAACGACCGCAGCATGACCTTTTATTTTGCGATAATTAAGCCATTTCTAGGTCGATTTCATTCAAACAAACTATGAACATGCTCTAATCTACTATTGAAAAACTGCATTATGGTAATAATTTTACTGCAGCTCACAAACTAGTTAAATATGTGAAGCGCCCTCCTGCAAAAAACCCTGGTCTATCGCTTTAATCTGTTGGTGCAAAAGGGATTTTGCTTAGACCGGTTGTTGTACAATCATTCACGCAAATATCCCAATGAAAATGGAACCAAAATATAGAGTGATGATTACTCTCCCAGAACACATCATTCGGTCCATTATAACATTTTCGTGCTTCAAAAAATACATCTTCAAATACCGGTATAGAGGACTTTTCTCACTCACTCTGTATATTTCACGTTTAAATTGTCTTTGATCTTGAATTCTCCTTCACTGCGCATTGAACAAATGTTTTCATGTTAAAGCCAACGCAAAAGTACCCTGTATTATTATGATTATTATGATTATTATGATCATTATGATTATTATGATTATGATTATTGTTATCATTATCATCCTTTAGTGCGCCTTGCATGAGCCCAATGTTAAAAGTTCCCTGTATCATTTGTACCATGTATTATAATTATTAGTTTGTAATTGTGATTATTACTATTATTATCACTTCATTATTTTCATAATTATCATTATTATTACTATTATCATTGTTGTTGTTACTATCATTATTGTAATAATTGTTATTATTATTATTATCATTATTATTATCATTATCATTATTATTATCATTATTGTTCTTTTTATTTTTATTATTGTTATTATCATTATTATCATCATTGTCATTAATATACCAAACAAGCATATACTTACATCAGTGACTATTGATGACTTATATTGACTTTTATCGTAGATCCATCCTTCATCGCAACTCATGGTGTTCGGGACCGGTCCGCTGCCAGCATTGGTCGGGTCAGACCCGGGCCAGAATCCCACTCCTGACACGTTATATTTCTCACATTGCGCGTACTCCACTTCCCCATCTGTTGTAAAATTTGATGGAATGGTTAGGTTCTTCTTTGCCTGCTGGCATTGCTCGAGGTCTAGTCCGAGATCCTTGCATCCATCGAGGTCAAACTCTGGAGTCTGTGAAGAATAAAAAGATTAAACAAACAGATCAGTTTTGGGAGAGATGGCGCTTCAGATATTTAACTACTTTGTGAACTGCTGTAGAAGCATGTTTATAGTTTGTTTTAATAAAACTCGATCGATAATTGTTTTGATTATCGCAAAATAAAATATGACGACGTGCGTCGCGCTCCCCAACACAACATGCTTCACGCATAAAATGAATGCGAGCTCACACGCAGCAAACAATACTTTCGGTCACACCACCCATTCTGCGCCGGTCGGCCCCCGTGTGATTCATTTAGCGCACCGTAGGAATAACAACTGAGTAGTATTTTCGAAGTAAAATACGCCAGAATACGTGCGAAAATCTTCTCCAAAATTCTCATTTTGTGAATACATCAGCTCGTTTCACATCAATTACTGCATCCCGACTTTTACGAATAAGGACAATTATTAACCTTTAAGGAAGAAATGCATGTATATATCATGCACGCACCCATGATTTTAATTTCTAT
>BQKZ01001756.1:54887-92122 GCA_036244855.1 Temnopleurus reevesii
TTTTTTTTTTTTTTTTTTTTTTTTTTAAATAAACTCACTTCTGAAGGACATGCAAAAAGAAGAAAATGACAGTATGCTTTTTTAGCATGCACCCCCTTCGCAACATCCCATCTAGGTTCCTATGATTTCTCGAATTGACCCCATCCCTCCACCCCCTCAAAATTTCTGGCTACGCCAGCGCTACGCCAAAGCTCTTTAATGTCTTTTATATTTCATTATTTTATCAATCTCTCTTCTCTCTTTCACACCGCCCCAGCTTGGTTGATTTTATCTCTTGACGTGCCCCCTCCCCTCTCCCAGTGTCTTGAAAAATCCTGGCCTCGCCAGCTCTATGCCAGAGCACTTCAATGTCATTTTTTTTTCAAAATCTTCCTGCGGAAGGACATGAATAAAACAAGCACCACGGGTCTGTAACATGTGCCCTCTTCGCACCATCCCAGGTTGGTCGTTATGATACTGTATATCGAATGCCCCCCCCTCCCAGTCATGTTGAAAAACACTGGCCACGCCAGCGCTTCTTCAGAACTCTTCAATGTCAATTTGAAGTACCATGCGTCGATGTCTGGCGTCTAGGTTACATTAATGTGTATTGAGATTCCTGAACTCAATCAGGACAGGAATCATTTTTTTTTTCAATAAATCCAATTCCTCTCCCTTCCCAAATTGGCAACAACCAAATGTTTACCTTACTTTTTACACAACTTCAATTAAATATGATATTACCAAAGTGACTTTCCATTTTAATTATTGCGTTAGAAAGTAACACAATTATTACCAATTTACATGGAAAAAGTGATTATTTATTGTTAAAAGTGTTGGCAATCAGTACGGATTTTAGTGATTATATTCATTTAAAAAAAGTCCCTACGTCAAACGACAAACGGTTGCACAATGGCGATGGTCATTGTGAAGATGCTGTTCCCTTATGGTCATGTGCCTGCTATATTTTTCAGATCCCCGAATAAAATGCTATTAAACCAAAACACAAAAAATTCAATTCAATCGTAATGAAAAGGTAACTAGTAGCTAGGGCAGACATGGCCGAGATTGATGGAATTTCAAGGGACTACGATCTGTTGCCCGTTCAGTTAGAGTAAAAATAACTGAATAAATCTATACGTTTGGGGAAAAATGTGGAAATAATGTTGATATGTTAATGTTGATAACTCTTAATGTGGGAAGCTTTTCGTCACGTATTTTGAACACTTGATGTAGAGTATACCCCCAACTTGTTCATGTTCAAAGTAAAATCACTGGTTTTCTGAAAAACATGTAAGGGCTTTTAGTGTCTGTTAAAAGTATCTTTAGAACCTCCGTCTTCAATCTGTGAGCAACCTTTAAAGCTCCCAAAGCTTTTGGGAACCTGTTCCCCCCCCCCCCCAAAAAAAGAGCCTATAATCATGTTAAAAATTATGTTAGTTTAAACATGGACCTGGTAGGTCTATGGTTTAAAACACTTTACAAATTGCATCAGATGTACCGAAAACATTTATTTTCAGAGTTTGTTCAACCTTTTTAGAATCCAATGTTTTCCATCGCCTGATATTTTTCGTCCTGGATGATTTTTTTTTCGGTTTACCGACGTCATCCCCAAATTTGATTAGCTAATGCGAGTAAAGAGCGCTTCAATGAAAATCTTGAACGTAGTTTCGACAAAGCGTGTGCTCCGAGCAAACAAAATAGAGAATAGACCAAGGTGATACGAAAACACAATTCCTGACTTATGTTAAATAGAACAAGTTTGGATAAAGGGGTGGATTAAAGGTCCCCCTTACGATCCTCAAAATGTAGGCAATTTACTCATGTAACGTGTCTTTATAATTTGATCATTCGTTCATTTGTCATGCAATTTGTTTCCCCGAAAACACGTCATAATGTGAGTAAAGTTTCTCGAGGGCAGGTATTAGCTGAGCAAGTTTTATTTAATGACCTTGAAGTTCCCTTCAAGCTCATGAAAAAGACTCGATATTTATACAAATAATTGAAGATAAACATATGAATGAAGACAGTGTACAAATCTTCCAGGTAAATACTACGGGGATTAGCACGAGGTATACGAAAAATAAATGGGATATAGCAACACTGTAACGCGGCGCTAGGCAAAAGAGAACACCATAGCACTCGAAAGTGCTCGATGGAATTTTCAAGGTCGCTTATTTTTCGTTGCATAAGGGTTCATCTTGGAGACACCCGTGAACTCTGCCACGCCTATATACGGTGCCTGATATCCCAATAATTTCTACATTCACTGCCCGAGTTCTGCAAGGAACAATGATTTCATGATCTCAATATCCTACGAAGTTGGCATTTTCACCTCTATAAACCATGATAACGGTGTCAGAAATACAAATGCATTAGATGTTCAGTGCCAGAGTTCTGCTATGAGAACATGTTCAATTATCTCGATTTCCCCCGAAGTTTGGCGATTTTGCTTATGCGGTGTCTGAAGTATCAAGTCATTTCATGTCCAGTCTCCGAGTTCTCCTAAGAAGATCTGTTCGTTGATATTGGATGTTGGTGTCTGATATATCAATGTATGTTCAGTGCCCAAGATCTGCAAAAAACTCGTTCCACGATCTAAATTTCTTTAGGAGGTTGGCGATTTCACCAGAATGTACGGTATCTGATATACCAATGTATTCTAAGTTTAGTGCCCGAGTTCTGCAAAAAACTCGTTCCACGATCTAAATTTCTTTAGGAGGTTGGCGATTTCACCAGAATGTACGGTATCTGATATACCAATGTATTCTAAGTTTAGTGCCCGAGTTCTGCAAAAAACTCGTTCCATAATCTATAAATTTCTTTGGAAGTTTGGAGATACCAATGCACTTTAAGTTCAGTGCCCAAACTCTGCAAAGAAGACCTGTCTGCCTGTTCCGAGATCTTGGATGTTGGCGACTTCTTCTTTGTAAAGCTTGATTTGGCGTCTCATCTGCTAATTGCGCACGTGCGAGCATTACGTAATCTCCTCTGCAATGATGGGTACATTTAGCTCACTATTTACTGAGTGATTCATCAAAAAGCATCGGACCTATTCTGCACCAGACATAGGGAGATAACACCGTTTTGTTGAGAAAAGTTTTCAGTCAATGTATCATCTTTGCCCGAGACACTCGCTACTGAGTTACACTTACACGGACTTTTCTTTTGGTGGTTGAAGATGAAATTCGACGATGTGTTGGCGAGCGTTGGGGAGTTTGGAAAGTACCAGCGACGACTTTATTATATTCTTGACATCTTTAAGTTCACAATATCATGGGCAGAGTTTATTCACGTCTTCATCAATATAAATATCGACCACTGGTGTGCGGTAAGAAAAAAATATCCTAATATCTAGGTTTCATGAATTATGATTTTTGTAAATAGGCCTAGTTATACTTGCCGTGCTGTGAATAATTGAAAACAGGAAAGATATGAAAGATTAAGATATGAGTGAAAGGGGGAAAAACCTTTGCATCTTCTCATTGTCAACTCATTTGGATTTTTCTAGCACTAGATAATTATAGAGACTGATTATCAATCAATTGAAATTACATACAATCAAAGATACGAATTTCCCAAATGTGGTTTCTTTTAAAGATCCTTAGATGTAAAAATAGATATCATAATAATCAAAGATATTCAAACGCTAATCAATATGATTTACTCTTTGGTACATTTAGTATGTGAATAGATTCACTGTATTAATTCAAAAGTGTACACGCTTTTTGTTCAATTAAAAGATGGACGCACCGTAGACTCTCAATTTAAGAATAACTTTTTCTCAAACAACATTTTAGAATCGGTTTCATTTTTATTCGTTTACAAGGTAAGCTGTAATGAAATGAAATGTATGAATTATTTGAGGTGTATGGCATTAAAGCATAGGTTTTGATTTCTTTACCTCTTTGATAGAAAATTCTAGATCAAATATGTTCTATATGTGAAATGAAAAATATGAGCATCTCCATGTTTAATTCGGTAATATGAATAATTTGGTAGAAACGCAAGAATTCCAAAATAAAAACGGTTGATGAATTCACTTCATTTAACACGGAAACAGAAAACAAATTTGATTCGATAAAAATTAGTAAGGTGAAGATATATATTTATCAAAATCACCCCAAACCTGACACCCCAGTTTCAGTGGAGATATTTTTTCCAATATTGAATAGAAGATGAACTCTACTCCTACTAAATGAGTAAACAGAATGAACACATATTTCAACCATATATTTGTGTCAACACGCCCTCAGGCCATTTAATTTCATTCGATTTTTTTTTAAAATTAGATAAGTGTAGTTTTTCATCCAAATATTATACTTTAAAAAATTAATTTGTTTATATTTTTAATTAGATATGGATTCACAGTCGAATTACAATAATCAACCAAAGTTAAATTGATATTTAAAATAGCAATACGAAGAGAGGCCCAAGCAATGATTTTTAAGGGACGTCGTAGTTCTCATAATTTTATTTTTTTTGTATGATAATTTATAAATACAGCCGTTTGATTTTTGTTACGTAATTGGGTTGAAAAAAAAAAAAACGCAGGAAAAAATGTCGAGTACTGAAATGGCATGAAATAACAATCCATCATGCATTCCAAACGTATAAACAAATACACTTTTAATCAGTCCGTTAAAAAAAATTCAATTTAATAGTTTTGAGATTTTTGAGAATCGAAATTCACACCAGATCGATATCTTCATCTGCATATGATGTATTTTGTGTACATTTCATTCGTTTAATGGTTCAATTTTTCAATTACAATAACCAACCAAAAGCAAATGTGAACTGATATAAAAAGAATCTCAAGAAATGATCCATGAGGGACTCCTATATTTTCATATTTTTAATCAAACATTCCAACAATGATTACAGCCTTTTTTACTGGGTTATATTGAGTTGAAATAAAGAAATGCAAAGAGAAAATTCGGACGCTGAAATGGCATGAAAGGAAAAATATATCAATACGCGCGTATGATCATTTTATTAATAGGTTCGTCAAAAATCAATTCAAATATTTTTACGACTTTTTCTTCATATTTTCATATTCATGTTTTTACACTCTGGAAAAAATCAACCCTTGTTCACCCATGCGTGAATGAAAATAAGTTTTGTTTGTAGTGTTTCACAAGATGAGATCGTTGGGATATAAAAAACAATTCTGATACCTATCTGTATATAGATCGGTATTGTAAAATCGATAAGTAGACATTCACATTCGATTGATTCCTCTATCAATAAAATATTTAGATGTATATAAAAACAATTTTATGGTTTGAAACGCATAGTCTATCTTCATATAGTCTGATGAAGGCAAGCAGTATATAGCAGCCGAAACGTCACTATACTAACGTTCTACGTTTGCACATCGTGAGACAACTGATCAACTCTCTTCAATTAAAAATAATTTTGTTGTCAGTGAATGGAAAAATCAAAAACAAATGTAGGGTTGTGGTGTAATTGACATTTTGTTCAATTCAAGGAGCTAGACTTCCATCCAAGCAAAATGTATCGCATACGAAACCACCTGCGTAGTCTTCTTTAGTCGATCGGGGATTTATGTGGCAGCGTCGTGATGGAGTGGTTTCGACTCCCGCCTCTCAACTAGACGGTCGGCGGTTCGAAACCCACCCGCGACGTTAATTTCCTTCATGAATACATTTTCTCTCTGTGCTGCGCTCAACCCAGGTAACGTAATTTGGTAGCGGCATAAATTCATTCCCTTAAATGCCAAAGAGTATACCCCATGGCCTGGTATGAATATAAAATTCTTTTCGCGCCTCAGAAAAGGTGACTAGGCGTGTTTAAGAACTATATCATGATCATGATCATGATCATTATTATTATCATTATCATTCTATCATCATGTTGTTGTTGCTATTATAGCTGTCTGATCAGCATTGCTTTTACGTGTTCATGATACCTTCTCATTCTTTTCGCAGACCCCTGAGCTACACTCGCAATGCGACCTGCACGGTTTGTCAGCCGACGCATGTAAGCTGGCTATGAAAGAGGGTAGCATTCCATCGAACTACACGGCAGATGGAGAATTGGAGTATGCGCAATGCCAGAAATATAACGTGTCAGGAGTGGGATTCTGGCCCGGAATCGATCCGTCCAATTACAGCAGCGGAACGATATCATGTGACGGTGGATGGGTTTATGACGACACAAAATACAAATCATCGACAGTGTCTGATGTAAGAAATGTTATTATCTATATATTTGTATGGACCCCTTGGAAGAACAAAGGTATTTGAATTCCTCTGAAAGGACATTCCAGCCAGTCTTTTCCTAATGCAAATTATTTTTACACTTTTAAATTTATGTATTATATTCTGATTGTGTACTATGTTTTATGTTATATGTCTTTTTACTGATTTGAGAATAAAATACAATAGAAAATGTCACTTTTTTCAAATAGCGTTATATTTTTTCCCATAAAAGGCGGAAAAATGTTGTACATTTTTCTTGAACATTTTCCATGCGTTTTAAAACAAGTTGTATAATATATATATCGAGAATTAGAAAATATTCATCACCGAACTTTGATAAGTAAATAACTAACGGATTTTATCCTACGCTTCGATCCGTTCAATTCTAGAAGCCGCCCTCCCAGAACGCTTTCATAAGACAGGAATTATTCAAATTATAAAGTTCAATATTTTGAATTATGATTTTTTTTTTCATTTAAAACATCCCCCTTTTTAAGTACTTTTTTGTAAACTAACAATTTATTTCCATCAATTTTACCCTCGCTTTAAGAAGTGAAGAGAACCAAAAAAATTGTTATAAAATTATTGACAAATGACTTTTCATAAAATGTCGATATACATGTATATGCGAAAACTTCATAGAAATCCTATTTGTACTCATTAATTCTTGCGTATAACAACAAACTCGGGAGTTAAACAAAATACACCAATCTTTCCTACGACCTTAGTATTATTAGACTGATTATTTGATACAAACATGACCCCTTTATTTTTTTAGAGGGCAAGGCTCTGCTACACGAACTTTTATCTGGGATAAAGACATTTTCTTTCTTACATTTCTGTCATTAAGACTCAGTTTGCTATTAATCCATCGACAACTGGATCCGGGTGATCCCAGCACAAAAGTCTACATGGTCTATGGAAACTTCAAAATTCAGTAGTCAATGGGTTAATTGTACAAACAACACTTCTTGGCTAATAAGATTAGACAAGGTGGTACAGTAGAACTCGCCCATTGAGCAATGTTTGAAGTGTGTTATCATGTTCATGATTATGGTAGCAATGACTCGGTGAAAATGGAGATATCATTCATTAAATATTTTTAACCCGTCTCTATGCCATAGTTACGATCAGCATAACATACCGCTGACGGTCATTGAAAGCAAACTAATGTGTCCAATGTATAAACACGGTTACGTAAGCCGTTTGTGAAAGGGATTTGAATCTCCGAATCTGTTTTTTTTTATAATTTGTGCAGATGTTTGAAAGTCGTGAGTTTGCATAGACACGTCGAAGCACTACTATTGGCAATCCATGTTTTAAGAATAAATATTTTATGCTTTTGAGGCGATTTAAAATTGAATTCGCGATCCAGGCGAGAAAAAAGAGAGAAGTAAAATAAATTCATAACAAACAACCGACAAAGTCTCGTATTATCGTATGAATGAGAATATATGTACGACACATAACCTCAGATTTGAGAATTAGGTCAAAAATCTAATCGGAGCTATTCGGAGGTATGGCCAGTTTTCATCATTATGTGGAGGAATCAATGATGATATACTAATTCAAGTTTTTTTCTAAATTTAGTTCCAAAAGCATCATAATTGTATTGACTGCTCTTTAATATCAAGGCTTTGCCAATTAGTTCTCGTGTATGCCTTTGAGTGTTTTTCATATATCATCTATTTCAGTAAACTTTAATTTGAACGCCAGTTTCTTCGTAATGATATCGCATTTGAACCCGATTTGTGATTGTGATAATCGAACTGCTCAACGATATATAATTTTATTCTCCTATCATGATCGCATTTGTAATACTTCGAAAGTCATGTTTTTAAACTTTGTTTTATTCAAACTCTGTGCTTACATCTCAGATAAATCTCTTTGCTACGCTTTCCCTCAATTGGTTGAGAAAACAAATTGGTTGAAAAGACAAAGTTTTATGCTAATTCATTTGTATTTTTATACGGTTTGATGGCTGTAAACAAATATATTATTTTTAAAAAATCGCCTGGATTTTCCCTAAAAGACAAACAAATAGATAAAGAGGGGTGGCAATTAAGAAATATATCTCTATTATCATGATTATCATGTTTTAATGAAGGCTAAAATGCCAAATGCGCTAAAAATAACTCATCGGCCTTAAACTAAACAATAACAAACATCGGTATTTATAAATATTTATTCGACCAGATAAAATTTTCTCAACTAATTACACTTCCTCCTTCAAAATGAGACAAAAGCAAATATAGAACACCGACGAAATCTACTAAATCGTGGAAGCATTGTGGTGTAGTGGTTTAGATTCCTGCCTATCCGCTATAAAGTGGGCAGTTCGAATCCCACTAATGGCTTTTTTTCATTCAGTAAGAAATTTATTCAAAATGTGCTGCACTCAACCCAGATGAAAATGGGTACCTGGCAGGAAGTTATTCCTTGGAATGCTTGAGCGCCTAAGTGGCTTGCTCACCAGTTAGAGCCAGAGTAATAATATGGTACCTTGTATCAAGCGCAGTAGAGCATATGCTATAGTGATTGTGCTATATACATGGACCTATCATTATTATTAGAAGTAGCTAGTAGTAGTAGTAGTAGTAGTAGTAGTAGAGGTAGTAATAAACCCGTTTTTCCTCTTCCTGAACATGTTCTTTGCTTTCTTGATCTCATCTAAAAATAAAAATATTCAACTTCATCCAGGACTTTTGTTGACAATTCAATTCCATTTTCTTTTCATTAAAATACAATTGTAATCATCAAGATATTCAATGGGATATCAAGCACAATAGAGTATATGCATATAGTGATCGCGCTATATAAATGGACCTATTATCATGATTATTAGTAGTAGTAATAGTCAGCCTCGGGGTACCCGAGGCAAAAATGTTTTGCATATTTTAGGTTGATAATAATAATAATAGATGCAATTCATAATGCAATGTATAATCCATCCTGCTGGACGTTATAGCTTTACCAAAACTCATTCATTTTTCACACAATCTATGTTTACAGCATGACACTATATATTTTATTTTGTTTACATTTGAAGACAAGATTTGGGGACAAAAATATTCGCCTATAACGAAACCTAGCTTGAGCTTTAATATTTCCTTTTGTCACTGATATTATTAAAAATAATAACGATAATTTATCGTTATATTGTTTCTTTCAAATAATTTCTCTACCCATCTGTCTCTTTATTTACACATCTATCATTACATGTAGTTCAACCTTGTATGCGGAGACGATGACTTGACGGAGCTTTCACAATCCATCTTTTATGTTGGCACTGCAGCGGGATCCATTTTCTTCGGTCTCTTGTCAGATAAGTAAGTCACACATTATATATGTTTGTTGCCACTTCAAGCAAAGCGATATTTTCAAGTATCTTCATGTTGATTTACCAGAGAGTGTTGATCATTGAACACTTTGACTTTGAATCTCAGAAACTGTATACCCGAAAGTAAATATTAACATTTGCGGTCATGCTATTTTTGCACTTGTTTGGGAACAGTTCAATAGACCTCTCCTCATTTTTTAAAGAAGAAGATATGAGACAATACTGATATGAGATAATCGACTGATAAATAGATACTTTATAGAATTCCAGTAGCAAGATGAAGCAGACAATAATATTGCTAAATCATGAAGCTTTAAAATAAAAAAACATTATTATTATTATTAAAAACTGAAAATCTGATACCCCGAATTCCATGCTTGAAAATTGAGTTGATAGAAAGGGAGTCAAATAAAAATGTAAAACAAAACATATTTCATGTGAATTTTGAAAGGTTGACAATTACGCACATTTTAAGATGGCATATTATTTGAATTATTACATTTACGGTTTATATCTGATATTATTTATTCAAATTTAGATTTGTTATTTCCCGTTGATTTAATTTCATGTTATTGTTTAAATTATGATACATGCAATGAAATATATCATTGTCAGAGTCAATTATTATCGACAGCCCGACCATTTGTTTAGGCGTCAAAACCATATCCACTTATGGGTGACTCCTACATGTTTGCAAAATTTTTCGGGTTTTATCAGTTGTACTGTATAACTTAGAGAATATTGAATGTATATGTGTATTTTTTATTATTATTTTGGAAATTATGTTTTTGATGTTAGAATTATGAAGTGCTTTTTTTTCTCTTAAGTAGACAATTTTCTGTGTCCCCTTCCAGCAATTAAAAAATATTGCTTCTGATAACCATCGTATTTTATTGATCTTCCCATTTATTTTATATGTGAACGGATATACATGATATATGAAATGTCTTAAATCCAATTATAATCAAGTATAATTCAGGATGAAAAGTGTATTTCTGAAAGGTGAAACGGAAATCATCAATTAACACTGTAGAATCTATTTCCATAAAATTAAGTCGAACGCCAATTCAATTGTTGTGATCGATGCTATTCAAATCGAAACCGGCGTGTGATTGTTGTGTTCGCACAGTTCAACACGCGACGTACGGATCTTTTGCCCCATGACCAACTTTATTTTATGGAAATAGTTTATATCACCTTATTACCTTATTCCATTATCCTTGTACAGGGCTAAAATATTAGTATTTGTATATCTCTATATTCCTTCTTTCTAGCACTTAGGTTTTTTTTTTTATCGAGCGAGTGATAAGCGCTTTATAAAAAACGTTTATTATTATTATCATTATTATTATTATTATTATTATTATTATTATTATTATTACTATTACTATTATCATTATCGTTATTATATCCTTCTATTTTCACTTTCACAGAGTAGGCCGCTGGTGGACTCTTCTTCTTAGTAACGCAATTTCCCTGATTTCTGGGATCGCTCTTGCCTTTTCGCCCAACTGGAGGTTCTTTGCCGCTATGCGGTTCTTTATGGGGTTTGGCAATATCGCTCTTAACACAATCCTGTATATCATAGGTGAATATGAGCAGTTTTATTGTTTCCCTCGGGATTCTAAGGGGGTGTTGTTCAAAAGTTGCAATTGATCGCAAGTTGCAGTTGATCGAAACGTACCAATCAAAATCATTGTTTCATGCGCGTCTTGCTAAATGCGCATACCATGCGCGAATTAAGATGTGCGTTATAATTTGCAAAGTTGCAATTGATTTGCAGGTGATTTTGAACAACACCCCTAAAAGTTTTGAAAAATTAGGCGACGGGAGGTATACTACTGTATTTTTCGTTTTAATAATGGGCAAATTTTTTGTCAATCTGTTTTGGATGTTTTGATTATGATACTTTGAATTTGGCCAAAACAACTAAATATTTGAGAATTTGATTTCACTCATAATCTATATTATTCACTAGTTCCTATACTTCTGGGCTGACCACCCTTTTCAGCAAGACATGGGGCCTGCAACATAAAAGATGCAATTAAACTTACGACAAATATTTATCGTAAGTCTATGGCAAAACATGTACTATAGAGATACGATTAATTGCAAAATCTATCGTATCTCTTTTATGTTACATGCCCATGGTGTTCATCACCACGTACATAATTTTGGCGGAATTAAATGATCGAATCGAATCGTAAAAACCTCTTGAGAACAGAAGGAAATTGGCTTGGATTTTTTTTAAAGGGAAAACATCCTTTTAACTGAATATAGACAATCGCTATAATTAACCCATTGGCTACTGGAACCAGGAAGTCTATGCACAAAGTCTATGGAAATGACAGAATTCAATAGTCAATGGGTTAAAAAGATTTGCAAGTTACGTCGTGGAAATATTGTTAGTGATAAATTAAACATGTATATTATTTTCCTATCTCTTTGCCAGTAGTGATGGAATGAATTTGACGAGGGAGATTTCTTTTTTTTTTAATGAAAACATGTGCTGGAAAACATTAATGAGTAAGCATATTGGTTTGATAAATCTAGGATTTTCAATGTGTGAGTAATGAAGTGAAATGTATGTGTGTATGTGTGTGTGTGCTATATGGGCGAGTGCATCTTTCAATGTTCGCATTATAGTGACAAAGTGTTAAGAAATCGATCTGGGTGTGAGCCTTTTATCTGCTCATTTTTAGCCACGATTGATTTTGAATGATTACTTTTGAAATGTGAATATATAATTTCATTGTGTTCCCAGGTATGGAGTATATTGGGCCATCGAAAAGGAATGTGATTATACTAGCATCGATCAGCTATGCACTTGGATACATATTCCTTACTTTACCGGCATTCTTCATTCGTTCGTGGCGCATATTGACGCTCGTCGTGACCGCACCTCTGGCAATACTTTTTATCTTCTTCGTGTAAGTTTTTTTGTGCCTTTGCTATCGACTTGTCCTTTTATAAGAATTTCCATGATTATTATCCGATTTTTTTTAAATATTCATTTTCCTTTGATATGCACATTTTGAAATATATCTTTGGTAATGTACCTCAACATGCTTGTGATTTGTGTATGCGCGCAGTTCATTACACGACATACGGATCTATTGTCCATAACCCACTTTATTTTACGGACATAGTTTAGATCGTGTTACGTAAATATTTTGATTAAAAAAGTCACTCAGTTCGAATCCTCTCCCGATGACAACTATTCTAATCGAACTGTCATATTTTCACTTTCATTTTATGTTAAGACTTCTAATCAATTAATGAAAAAATGAATCTTACTTCCCGCAGTAAGTGAGCAATTGAAGGTCAAATGTCACGTCCATTACATTAACAAGAATGCACTGGTTACCTTAAAACCGCTCGATGAATTTCATTATCATTTGGCTTGTATATGACAGGTATTATTCGATACCTAGGCCCTTTTGCATTAAAAAAATTGCGTTTAAACGCAACTCAGACAATTAAAGGCAAGTCCTAAATACGCGCTCCTGATTGGCTGAAAATGAAGTTGCACTTAATTTTGTGACTTGTCTTTAAACGCAACTTTTTTTTTTTGCAATAGGGCCCTGCTTATTAAAATCAAATGGAATCCCATAGACTCTATTAAAAAAAAATACCCTATTGTTAGGGTAACGGACGTGACACTTTGGACTTCTCATTTTGGTATATCTGTTTTCATTCAAGATGGTTGCCAGAGTCACCGAGGTGGCTGATATCCAAAGGCAAATACGAGAAAGCGGAAAAGGTCATCAAAAAGTTTGCGAAAGTTAACGGAGTGACTTTGCAAGACCCCCTCTTTACAAAAGAATTCATTGAAAAACAGGTAACCATATTTTATGTTCCTTAGGGGGTGTTGCTCAAAAGTTACAATTGATCGAAACGCAATCAAAATCATTGTTTCATGCGCGTATTGTTAAATGCACATACCGTGCGCGAATGACAATACAAGTTACAATTTGCAAAGTTGCAGTTGATTTGCAGTTGATTTTGAACAACACCCCTTTATTCTTCTATAATCCAATAAAACATTCCAGCGGCAAAGACTATACAGTATTAATCTGCTATAAGGCACTGTTCTGCTGTGACCACACATTCACATTATATCCGGCCGTATATCTGTAAGATAGGTGCACGTATATTACATATTGATTGCTTTTATAGTAATACCATAAGCTTGATTTTGCGTTTGATATAAAAACACATCTCTAAACGCATTGCATTTTTTAAATTTTGTTTTCCTAATCGATTTAATTTAATTTGTTAAGGATTTAGTTCACTAATAGCAAGGCGCTTAGAATCAACAGTATAAAGCGCCATAAAAATGTTACAATTATTATAATATTAGTAAACAAAACAATGCAATTAACAGAACGATATTGCTTTGAAATTGTACATCAAGTTGAAATCAATTTATACGGCTGATGATGTCAATTCTTAATATTGTTTAATTGCTGCTGTTTTTTTTTCTCAGGAGGAGACTCGCATGTCACACAAACCCACATGGTTTGACTTACTTCGAACGCCTAGAATGAGACTACGTACAATCAGCCTCGTATGTATATGGTAACTATTCCAGACGCTTGTATACCTACTCCTTCATATTAACGGGCAAGAACGAATGAAAGACAGGTTATAGACGATTAAGTTTTATCAAAAACTTAGGGTGATTCATCTCTGCAAGACAAAACAGTACTCTAGGTCACAAACTCTATCTAAGACATGTGTAAGGCATCGTATTTTTTTTGCAAACGCATAGAATACCGCGTCAGTCACACTTGCGTTAAACTTTGCGAAAAAATTCTGCAAAGGATCGTTTTTCTGATATTCGTGTCACGATACATTTGCAGCCGGGGCTTGTGGCTAGTAAAATAAAAATAATAAATTATAATTAGTCAAGGTCTTGAGAAAGAAAAATTATCAGTGAGTTTGGGAATTACTCGAAAAAAAAAACGCAGTTAAAACCGGGAACGTAACAGACCTAAGGACTAAAATTACCTTTTCAAGCAGTCTTTTATCCTCTCATTCCACGGAATATTTTTTTTTATTGTTTAAGAGAGACAAATTCCATGTCACAAGCAGAAACAAAAGACAAAAGGATTCCACTCTCTACCGATTACATCAACTTATTAAATGGCTTTCCATTACAAGATTGAATCATCTCTGCAGGATGAAACAGTTATCTAGAGCACCAATTCTATTTCAGACAGGTGTAAGGCATCTTATCATCTTGCCGATGCAAAGAATCCCGCGTCCATCACACATGTTTTTTTAATTTGAGGAAAGACAACAAAGGATCGATATTTTTGTTCAGAACAGTTTGCATTTCGAGCAGAATGCATAGACAAAAGGATTCCACAATCTACCGATTACATCAACTTCTAAAATGGCTTTCCATTAAAAGATTGAATCATCTCTACAGGATGAAACAGTTAACTAGAACACCAATTCTATTTCAGACAGGTGTAAGGCATCTTATCATCTTGCCGATGCAAAGAATCCAGCGTCCATCACAAATGCATTTTAATTTGAGGAAGGACCACAAAGGATCGATATTTTTGTTCAGAACAGTTTGCATTTCGAGCAGAATGCATAGGGTGCATAAGAGACTTTATCGCTATTTAATGATCGAGTCGTTAAATCCAACCATGCCAACGGTGGGAAATCGGCTGGGATAAATTATACTTTAATTGTTATTTATTATTTAACGAATACCAAGTAACTATGTGTATTGAAAAAAAAACATATGAATCTATCAGCAAACCGGACTATTTAATCTCTTTTAACAAACAGGATGGTAAATTCACTCGTGTACCACGGCCTGTCACTGAACAGCTCCAATCTCGGCGTCGATGTCTACCTTACCTTTGCATTGTCAGCCGCAGTCGAGGTGCCAGCGTACTTCCTCGCGTTCGTCATAGTTGAGTTCCTGGGTCGCAAGGCCAGCATGTTTGGCTGCATGATGTTTGGAGGTGGAGCGTGCCTGCTGACAGCGTTCATTGGTAAATTCATAATCAACAATTCGTTGGGTTGTACTTTCCATACTTGCAAACAATTGTGTTTTTTTTTCTACACATCCTTGTCAAAAGCTGCAAGGAGCATATATCGTCCGTGTTTTCACGAAGTAATGGTAGCCAAATTGTATTGTTGGATGAATGCCAAGAAGTGTAGACAAAGTACCTATTCTGAGTATTTGATTGAATTAATCCGCGCTAATGGGCGAGCACGTTTCAATGCGAAGGAATTTACTCGTGGTTTCGTCCAACAGTACCCTTTCCTTTGATTACCGTCACTTCGTGCAAGACGGACGATACTTGCTCATTTGAATTTATATTCTCAAATAAAATGTTTTTCCTTTCATTTTCGATATATTACTCCTATATTACTTGTCCTCGTTTATGTGCCTTTATAATGCCATTTTTTTTTTATTCCAACAGAAAATGAGATCACCTTAACCACTGTTGCCATGGTAGGGAAGTTTGGGATCACAGCATCGTCAACAATCATCTATCTTTACACAGTGGAACTAAGCCCCACAAATATAAGGTATTTATATCTCCCACAGCAATAGAGATGTGCCCATTTTAGGAAGTTTTGAGTGATTTGGATTAACATTTGAGAACGTTTTGAGTGGTCTAAATTTACACCTGAAAAATTATATTTTGTATATATTTCAATAAATGATTGAAAGAGATATAATTGATATAATCTTGCCCAGCTATAAAATCATTTCCAAGGGCAAGAGAAGGAGGGAAAATAGACAGGAAAAAGAAAACAGAAAAATTATGTTCATTATAACTGAATCTATAACTTTACACTAATAATTACCACCACGAAATCTTTTTTGATTCTTAAGCCATAGCAATTCCAAATATTCCTCTTATTTACGTTGGAGTTGTTAATCGCCATGTAAAATACCGAATATTTAAGCAAATTCAATAGACAATTCTACTTTTATCATGGTTAAGTTTCTTTGATCCCCGATGTATCACCGTTGCTAAATGCTTTTCCAACATAGCTGTTAACGTGCTCCTCTAAATCATGTTTTTTTTTGCCCAAGAATGAACTATTCGCCGGTTTGTAAGACCGACGACGAATTCAGCAACATTCGGTAGACAATTCTACTTTTAGCCTATTTATATTTCGTTATCTTTTCAGAGGTATCGCCGTTGGTAATTGTGCGATGTTTTCCAACATAGCTGTTATCGTAGCGCCCCTTGTTCTTCTCCTGAACAAGTATTGGCTACCCCTCCCTCTCGTCACGTACGGTTCCCTTTCCGTCATCGGGGCTCTAATTGTTCTCGTACTTCCCGAGACGAGAGGCAAGAGACTGCCCGAGACTTTAGAGGAAGGAGAGNACGATTTAACGGTCAAATTCAAATTTTCAAAAGTAATCACTCGAAGAAAAATATGCTATGGTCTTGAAATGTGTATAGAAACTATATGTCATGGTAAATATCCCCCGAATTCACACTTCTGTAAGCTTTACCAAAACTATACAGGGGCTTTAATATACACACCCTTGCCGAAAGCTGGAAAGGTAATATATCACCCGTGTCTTCATGAAGTTACGGTAGCCAAAGGCTACATGTATACTTTTGCATAAATACAGAGAATTCCCAGCATAGCAAAAATTCAAAGAGTATCCTATGGAATGCGCGCTAACGGGCAAGCACGTTTCAATGCGATGGGAAATACTTGTGATTTCGTACAACAGTGCCCTTTGATTACCATCACTTCGTGAAAACACGGACAATACTTGCTCATTTGAATCTATAATCGCAAATGAAATCTTTTTATTTACCTTTCTATATATAACTCCTATATCACATGTCTTCGTTCTCATGCCTTTGTAATTCAATTTTTTAATTTCAACAGAAAATGAGATCACCTTAACGACTGTTGCCATGGTAGGGAAATTTGGGATCACAGCATCGTCAACAATCATCTATCTTTACACAGTGGAATTAAGCCCCACAAATATAAGGTATCTATCTCCTCAAACAGGATTTATTACTAGTACAGACATCAAATATTGTCGCGGATGCATCTCCTCTTGGCCATTTGAAAGCGTTTTTAGATGATTTAAATTCATATTTGAGAAATTCCATTTTGTATATATTTAAATAAGTGATTGAAAAAGAAAGAATTTATATATTCTTGTACAGCTGAATTATTTCCAAGGTTAAGAGAGAAAGAGAGAAAGAGAGAAAATAGAAAGGAAAAAGATTTAAAAAAAAAGAATGTCCATTGTATTATAGCTAAATCTATTAACTTTACAGTTAAATTACCACAACCAAATCTTCCTTGATTTTTAGGCCATATAATACATATTTGGAAAAATCGCCTCTAAGTCCCGCTTCATGACATTTCCCAGATTGTTCTTAATAACTATGCAGTTGTTGACTCCTCCCCCTAAAAAAACCTAATATTTTTAGCAACTTTTCATAGACAATTTTATTTTTACAATGTGTATGCTTCTTTTTTTTCAGAGGTATCGCAGTTGGTAACTGCGCGATGTTTTCCAACATAGCTGTTATCGTAGCGCCCCTTGTTCTTCTCCTGAACAAGTATTGGCTACCCCTCCCTCTCGTCACGTACGGTTCCCTTTCCGTCATCGGGGCTCTAATTGTTCTCGTACTTCCCGAGACGAGAGGCAAGAGACTGCCCGAGACTTTAGAGGAAGGAGAGCATTTTGGCACGTGAGTATATCGCGGATACGCCACACATTACGGAATAAATAAAGAATTAGGGCACTGTAACATAAACTATTTTATAGGGATTCGAACCGCCGACCCTCTAGTTGAGAGACGAGATTCAGAACCACGAAATTACGACGTTTCAAATTGATCGTATCTGTCTTATGTTACAGTCCTAGCAATTATTATACTCGTTTTACTTTTTTACCGAGAACATTATGACGGATGTATTTACTCCATCCTTCATTTGAGATATCATTTTGGAATAGAAACAAATGGTAATATATATTACCTGAGAAAACAATGTAGAAATTATAAGATTACAAAAACAATTACAAATCGATTTCTGGCCGCGTTATACCAAAAGATAGTGACACGTACGTGGTTTTGTTCCCATTTTTTTCACAACTACACAAATCGATGGGAAGTATTATTTTTTGTTTAATGTAAACTCAGGGGCATACACAATAGCCGCAGCCTGCTTTCCAATGTTTGTAATTACCTAAACTGGTGGCCAGGGTTATGTAATCCCAACCTTCAGAATTAATTTATGCAACACAGGAAGGGTTAAAAGGTGAGAATAGCTGCAACCATCTTCCTCGTTCAAATGATAGAGCAACGGCGAATTGGCGCTGCTCCAGGGCTGACGGACCCACGGTTTAAATGAGCCAAAATTATTTCCGCTACGATTTGATAAAATTTGGAGTTGACTTAATACAAACCATTTGTACTTTAATATATATCTCTCCTTTTTTTTTATTTATCCCATTATTGATCATGCCAATTGTTTTCCATTCTCACTTTTTAGACCCACGGGAGATGATGAGAAGGAGTTCAAAGATGAAGCGTTGCACAATGGACCAGAAGAACTGGGGAAGGCAGATGAAACAGAGAATAAGAAACGAAAAAAGACCAATATGACGGACGCATGGACCGACACGAGTCATGATTATGATAATTTTGCATTTACAATGGAAAGCAACGGCCGAAGAAAGTCAGAAATTGCCACGGTTGCTGCAGTGGTTCGCGTTGATTATACGTCTGTGACAAGGGTTGATGTAAATGGAAACATCGAACACATGCCTTCAATATCTACGCAAGATAAAAATGAGGATAATATCAACAATCATGGGAACAGCAGCCCCGGTGTCATTAGCCGTCAAATTTTAAATTCTCCTTCAGAAGCCAAGTTGATTACATGAAAACTTGAGACATCGGAAATACTCTTGTCTACGCAATTGGCGGAGTGGTGGATTAAAGACAATGACTGATACTGCTCAGAATTGAAATAAAATTTAGCAGGGACCAGTAACATAAAACAAGTTTGCAATCAATCGCAAAGTTTAGTACATGATTTCCCATGGACTTGCGATTCATATCAATAGTACGATCAATTAGAAAGATTCATGTTACGAGGTCCTGATGTAGCCAGTGATATATTCACAATTCTAAACCTTTGGCCAAATGGAAATCATCTGATTTTCATACATTTATTGGTCCTGTACATTTCAATAAACATGTACAAGCAATTTAACACCGAAAACTTATCATCGAAGGATCGGTTGCTTAACTCTCTACCGAAATTCACCATGCGCTGATGACCCCCCTCCCCTTTCCCCGTACCGACGGAGAGCTTAAGCAAATGTAGCCTAATCGTTTTGCTGGACCAAAACAAGGTGCGTTCTGAGCGATGATCCATTTTTACTCTTTATAAAGCAGATGATTATCCTATCCTTTACCGTTTTAAGATATTGTTAGTTTTCCAAAGAAATCAACCCTTAAGAGGCCGGTGTTTGAATCAATCTCACCCTCGACGTTTCGAGCAAACTATCTGTTATGCAAAGACTTAGTTCCGCGGCGTTTTACGACTCTTTCGTTCGGTTTGGAAGCCACGCCCATTTGACCAAAAAAATCGGCACGCTCAAAATGACTCTAAATCGTGATTTTGTGTACAAAGTCGACTTAAATCCTATTGTCAGTAAATATCCATAAATACAGTAATATCTTCACTACTATGGGATAAAAGCAAATTGATTTAAGCATAATCATTGTTGCACAAAGTTCAGCAATTAATTTCAATGAAAAAGGGGAAAAAAGGTAAAAAAACAAAGAAATACATAAGACATTAAAACAATAAAAAAAAACATTAGAGATTTGTCGCAATTCAAGTTTCTTTTTTTTCAAACAGAGCTAAAGAATTTTCAAATAAGTAACTGAAGAGGGTTTTCTTAAAAAAAAAAAATAGAATGTAAAAAATGCATTTTCGACATTTCATGAGTTTTCTATTGAGAAACTGGTGTGAAATGCACTTTCCAAAAATGTATAGGGTCTTCTTGAGATAAACCAGAACAAAGTGAACTTTCCTGGTTTTGGAGTTCGTTTGTAATTTCAAACCTGCTTGCTTAATGTTCCAACTGATTGAAAATGAAACAAAACACAAATCGCCTAACCTGAAAAGGTGAGGGACAAGAGATTTGGTCCCCCACCTTTCCATGTTAGGCAATTCGTTTTTCCTCTTGTTCCTTTCTCCATGTCTTATCAGATTATGAGTGACAATATCTTTAGTCCCTCACAATTTGATAAAACATGGAGAAAGGGACGAGATTTTTGGTCCTTTTGAGAACGAGAGATAAATTGACTAACATAAAATTAAGAGGGACAACATTTTTCATCCCTCACTAGAGAACAAAGCACATATTGACTAGCATGAAAAGTTTAGGGACAATATTTTTTGTCCCTCACAAGCTGGTTAAACATGGAGAAAGGGACGAGATTGTTGGTCCTTTTGAGAACGGGATATAAATTGCCTAATAGGAAATGCAGAGGGACAACATTTCTCGTCCCTCACAAATGAAGAAAAAGCGAACTGAAAAGGACAAGATATCTTGTCTCTTTCAATCAGTTGGAACACTGAGGAAACGTGTTTTTTTTTGGTAAAATTGCAAACTAACCCCCAAACCAGGAAAGGCACTTTGTTCTAGTTTTATTTTAAGAAGGCCCTGTCATCTTTTTTTAAATGCATTTTTACAAGTTTGTCAGAAGAAAACCCCATCAAATATCAAAAAGGCATTGATACAGGATTTATTTCAAAGAAAACCCTCTTCAGTTAATGTTTTGAAAATACTTTATACTATGTTAACAATAAAGTGTAGGCTAGTTATTCACGCACTGAAATTAACCAGTGTTAAGCCAAGTGAAATTTATCACGATGATCGTGATGGCTGGAATCTTGCTTTAAATCAATATGCATTTGTAGTTGGCTAGCTGAAGATACTGTCGTCATGTTGAATATCGGAGCAAAGCTGTAGTTGATATGTAAAGAATGTTTAACATTCACACAAAAAAAGAGCTTTTCCAGAACTTGTATTATACGCTTAAATAAGCATGATTAATAACTTTCGATATTTTTTCTTCCAAGAGATTACTATGCAATGTTGTAGCTTACAGTATATTGTACCCGCTTGTACATCTTCGTCAGAGGAGTTCTGAGTACTCTCACGCCCAACAATAGAAGACCCCAAATCCCAGCTTTGTTGGGGTAAAGGGGGTCACATACATTTAAAATGTACTTTGACAAATATATTTTTGCATTGAATAAATATCGCCTTATAAGTACTTCATTTGCTATGATATGGAATATTTCCGCGATGTGGGAAGCTGTTAACTGTAAACAGAAACGCCAAGCATTATTCTCCAGAATTAGTCAAATATGAAATTAAAACATTAATAGGAGCGACATTAATACAATGTTTTTGTTTTGCAAAGAAAGTACACATTTCTATTTTCAAATTTGCGGGAAAGTATTGCAATATATAAAACTGATAAAGCAAAATATTATTTTAGTTGTTATTTGCTACTTTAATGTTTTTTTTTCATTTCAATTATCTTCCTTAGATTAAATAAAAGTATATCAGAAACGGTGGAAATAAACATATGCTTGCTCGCTTTATTGTTGGCAATTTTATTACCAAATAATTTCGCTCATTGGCGTTTACTTTATATAAAACTACATATATGGGATGGTGATGATTTTAATTCTTATGTGGATGTTCTTTCAGTTTCCAATATTCGAGCCCTTATTTATTGTAAATTTGTCAATACGCAAACAATAAAGCGTAATAATTTTAAAGGGAACTAGCATTAAGGCCTATCTGATAAGGTTTATATTAAAAAGAAATGTCAGTTGGAAGGCGTATTTACTGTACACTTTGCTATAGATGTATACTTTTTGTTGAATGAATTTTGAAATTTATAGTATAGATGAAATGTACTTTTTATGGACCACAATAAAGATCAACACGTCATATGTCCATCCTAATTTCATTATTGCATTTTCCCTGAAGCAATTAAAATTTTGTACTAAACATAATCATGTTGACTCTTGCTGCCTTTATGATTAACATCTGTGATTAACACAGTTTTCTTGATAAAATAACAAAGCCTAAATCGACGAACATAGTCGCCATAAAATTGCATATTAGATATGGGAATAGTGTGAACGCTTTCAGACGATGTACATTTATTCTTCAATTCTTCAATCAATTCTTCAAGTACTGTTCCGAAAATGTGTTATGAATCGTTAATATCACATTTACTTGGATACGAACCGTTGCAACGGTTCGTATCCAAGTAAATGTGATACGAACCGTTTCACCAACGCGTTGGTGAAACGATAACCGATAATGCATGGTGTATTCAACCATGTACTGTACATTTAAGAATAAATGATTGACACCAACATGTTCTGTCAAAAATCGATCATCAAATTATATTGTCACAGGACAATTAATACATTGATATTTAGAACAAGTTCAGTAAGTTAGATACAGTCGTGTCACGTTTAAGCTTTAATTTGGATACAAGCTTAAATTCATATATTATCGGCAAATTTACAGAATATTGGGAAATCTATTTTCATCAATATGACACTGGTAAATTCTGAGAAATCACGAGGGGGAAATTAAAACATTTCGTAATCAAATGTTAACCCCTACAGAATTGTCGTCGTCATGTCTCTATCTCTCTCTCTCTCTGCCGTCCCGAAGAAAGACAAAGAGGAGGAGAGAGGGGTAAGGGGGAAGTCTATATTTCGTACATTGGAGATCAGCTTATTTGTTTTGTAACATGATATAATCGTTTTCTGTAAAAATTAAGTCGAACACCAATTCAATGCTCCTTTGTAATGCTATTCAAATCGGAACCGGCTATTGATTTTTGTGTCCGCACCGTTCAATACAAACCGCGGCGTGTATTTAACGGCGCGCCGTACGGACCTAATAATTGTTCCGTTACTCGATAACCCACCTCATATTTTACGGAAATACTTTGTATCTTGTTTTATATTCTGTAGTGTAATTAGCTCTCGATTGGAGCCAAGGTGATTTACTCATTTCAGCTTTGAATCACAGCATCATTTTCCTCCAGCCAAAATAGTTTAATGAGAGAGTTCTTACTTCTCATCTTCCGTGATAAACGTAGGGTTGTCGTATGTAGTTGAGATATCGTTCTTGTCTTCATGGCCATGACCATTTCCGATGTTATCTTCCTTTTCTTTGTATGTGCCATCGCCTGGTGATATGTCTTTATCATTCTCATTCTCATTTTCCATGGGCCTGAAAATGAAACAAAAAAGGAAATCACTTGTATAATTATGATAATGCAAATAAAAGTTCAGACAAATGATATAATCGTGAATTAGAACAGCCACCCTGACCGGACAACATGCATTAAACCCTAATACGCGGAGAAGGAAAATTCCACATCTAAATTTAACAGTATGATAATTGGTTAACTGTGTCATATTTCACAAGACGACATCACAACTGATTTTTTATATAATAATAATAATAATAATAATTGAATTTATATAGCGCTTTTTCCAGAGGATACAAAGCGCTGCTTAAAAAGACATATAAATTCAAGGAACATAGCGAATAAATACATCGATACTTTAATCTAAGAGTTGAAAATTAGATATTATTTTTTTAAACAAAAATAGTATTTATCAACTTAAGATTAAATTAGTACAAAAGGGGTTGATAAAGATATCGATGAGTAAAGTCCCGATCAATTTTGACTAACAGTTAATAGCCACAATGCCCATTACGCTTTATGATGACCTAAAAACTTTAAACGAAAGACTATGCATAAAGCTTCGAGTATAGCTGGCGTTCCATGGGGTTTCGTTAACGCTCCATTAGTATTCAACACTAGATAATATCGTACTCATTAGGCAGTGTCAATTCGTTTGCACAAACATATTTGTAAACAATAAAAATTACCTTAATGAAAAAGAAAGAAGAAGAGATGGAAGAAGCAGGGAGGAACTGGGGTTGGGATTTGGGGCGCAGGAAGGATTGGCCGTATGATCTATGCTCTATGTGAAGGATAGAGCTCTAATGAATAAATGAATAAATAAATGTACATATATAAATATATATATACCATTTTGTATATTTAGGTGATATATGTGTTTTATTGGTAAAAGTTGGACAACATTAATGTTGATACAATGATAGGAACCTTTTTTTAGTTTGAGTTTTCATGGTTTTCAGCTGTTAGGGTGGATAATCTTTTTATGTCTTGTATGTCCCTTGGGAGAGAATTCTAGAGGACATGCAAATACTCACAAGCCAAAGCGCTCGCCTTCTTCAAGCGTCTCGGCGAGTTTCCTCCCTCTCGTCTCCGGCAAGGCCAGGGCACACAAGGATGCAAGAACCGATAGAGATCCGTAGATGATGAGAGGAAGGGGGTCCCAATATTTACTGAGAATGAGGATGAGTGGAGCTGATATACTCGCTACCCTCGANAATAAACGTAGGGTTGTCGTATGTAGTTGAGATATCGTTCTTGTCTACATGACTATAACCATTTCCGGTGTTATCTCCCTTTTCTTTGTAAGTGCCATCGCCTGGTGATATGTCTTTACTATTGTCATTCTCATTTTCCATGGGCCTGAAAGTAAGACAAAAAATGGGGGAAATCAGTTTTCTGATTATCACATTGAAAAACAAAGTTCAGACAAAGGATGTAATCGTGAATTGGAACAGCAATCCTGTTTGGACAAAATGCATTCAACATGTTCAACCATTAATACGCCGAGAAGGAAAATATTCCACAGTCAAAATAATCAATTAAGTGTGTCATCACAACTGACTTTTGATATCCAGGAACATTAATACATAAAACATCGATACTTTAATCTAAAGGATAACAAAAGTAAATGTTAACACAGCAATAGTATTTATCATTAACTGAAGATTAAATCAGTACAAAAAGGTTTGACAAAGATATCGACTGGTAAGTCCCGGTCAATTTTGACTTGCAGTTAGTGGCTAGCCACAATCCACATTACTCTTTACGATGACCTAATTTTACACGAAAGACTATGCATACAGCTTTGAGTGTAGCTGGCGTTCCACAGGGTTTCGTTCACGCCCCTGTAGTATTCAATACTAAATTATTTCGTGCTCATTGTGCAGTGTCAAGTCGTTCGCGCAACCGAAGACCCAGCTCAAAACTTACACCCATGAGGTGGATAAAACAAATCAAGTGTCAGACACTGAATCATAACTTCCATATGTTACTTTGATAAAGAAAGAAGATGAATATAGCATAGACCCGAAGAATCTTGTGATATACGCTACATACAAATACTCTTATCATTAGGGCCAACCTTTTAAACAAGCCTCGCTTCTTTGCTGGCCTCTATTTTTTTTTGGTTAATTTTCTTTGTCATACCATTATTATTTATGACTGTACATATTTGAATTTTCAAAAGAATTGAAAGATAAGATGATTCAATTTAATTTGATACTCACAAGCCAAAGCGCTCGCCTTCTTCAAGCGTCTCGGCGAGTTTCCTCCCTCTCGTCTCCGGCAAGGCAAGGGCACACAAGGATGCAAGAACCGATAGAGATCCGTAGATGATGAGAGGAAGGGGGTCCCAATATTTACTGAGAATGAGGATGAGTGGAGCTGATATACTCGCTACCCTCGAGAACATCGAGCAGTTTCCAATTGCAACGCCCCTTGATTAAAAAAAACAGAGCAGAGAAATTGACTGGAAATAATTATAAAAAAAAACACGATATAGACTATTTTATAAAAGTTACGCAAATTCAATGGTTCTTTGTAGGAACCGGCTTGCGATTGTTGTGTCCTCACAATTCAATATACGGCGTACGGTTATATTTTCTGCGGCCCACTTAACTTTTCGGAAATATTTTATATAGTATTAAAACAATATTGGGTTTTTCGAAAGTGGTGGACAGAGGCTTGTGGACGGTAAAAAAAACGGGTGCGTAACCAATGTGCGCAACTAATGTGAGCAATGAGTGACAAGTGCGCAACGGATATGCACAACATTTATTGTGCACATTAAATGCGCACTCGTTTTTTTTTTAATTTATCGTATCTCTTTTATGTTATAGGCCCACGACCTGGTGTGATTCGTGATCTCTATCCATCTATATAGCCTACGTCTGACCAGCGTTCACCGAGAAATACGGAGGAGCGACACATACTTTAATAACGCTAACGCGTCCATACGTCTAGGGCAAGACGAACGCCTCGAGTGTTGGTCAAACGTCTTTCCTCCGTTTTACTGCGTTCTAGGAGCGTCGATCGCTAAGCAGACGTTGGTTATGTTTGAATCATCCTTAAAAGAAGAGTCTACCCAATAATAATTTTTTAACAGAGGCAGAAAAAATTTGTGAGTAAAACAAAAAAAAAGTTTGAAGAAAATCGGACAAGTAATAAAAAAGTTACAAATTTCTTAAGGTTTGTAGAAATGGGCAAATCAGTGGAAATTTCCAGAGATGTTGCCAATTTGATGATATCAAATAACTAACCAAAAAACTAACCAGAGTTTTCATTATAAATATGGTGCAAAATTCCTCTTTTTTACAGAACGTTGCAAAGTTTGTATGAATGTTAACATGCAAATCGTGGATCTACATATCTATCATAAAGATATCCTATGGTTAAAGTTTTGAAGAAATCATATTTATTTGGGGAAAAAGTAACATTTTATGACATTGATATGACTGTAATAAATGTCAGTTGTGCACCTATGACGTCATCAGTTGCAAATTTGTCTAAATACATAAACATTCATAACTTTCTTATTAGTTGTCCAATTTTTCTTTAACTCTCCTTTTTTCTGTTCATTTAATTTTTCTGCTCCTGTTGAAGAAATATTTTTTTGGGTAGACTCTCCTTTTAAACAATGTATGGTTGACGTAGTATTTACCTGATGCTTGTTGGATAAAGCTCCACGGTGTAGAGGTATATGACAGCGAACGAGCCTGAGATTCCGAACTTGCCTATCATTGCAACGGAGGTCAGGGCAACACCAGGTGCTGTGGGTGAAAATCATCAGAATGAGCATTATAATGCATCAACATTCTAAAGATTGAAATGGGTGACAACCTTTATGGTTAGGTTAACACTGCCGAAAAATTTCCAAGGAAGTAACCACTAGACTAGACCATGATGATTTCACTGTCTTTAAAGCAACTCATAATCAAAGATTAACATACAGTTATCAACAGTATTCTAGCTTATATATACTACTTTCTGATAACCGTCTGTTCTTAAAGATTTCTCGGTTCACCCTAATCTTGCATAATTTAGGGACCCCATCTGGCATTATAAATATTGTTTTGGTAACAATGGATTGAACATCAAAATAGATTTGTTAGTGAAATAGATGAGCGATAAATCATACACCTCAAATGTCACAAGTATTGAGACAGACCCTCGTTATTTAGAACAATATGTTTAGAACAAAGATCTATAAGAGCCCTACGAGTGAATTTATAGACTTCAAACTATCTATTTCATAACCTTTATGAGTCGCAATTGGACGTGGGCATAGTGAACAAGAGAGCACAGTTTGTTTAGAACCAGAAATTAGAAAGCGCCCTGCGAGTGAATTTCACTTCAATCTAGTTATTTCATCATCTTCAGAAGTCTTGAACTTACGCATGAAGGCAGTGGACAAGAAGGCATGTTAATTATTTCAAGTTTGTTAAGAGTCAGGAATACGAGCCAAACTATCTATTTCATGACGTTCAAGAGATAGCCTGCAAGAATGGACCCTTGGTTTTCGGTGTATGCATGCGGAGAGCGTGATACAGGCAATGCATTGTGTGACTACATGACACACAGCAAGGCTGTAGGAAAGAAGCAATGATGTGTGTGAAATAGTCACTCAATGCATATCCTGTATATCACGCTCTGCGCGTGCATACACTGTAAAGCCTAGGGTCTGTGCTTGCAGACTATTCAAGAGGCACGAACTTACGTATGAAGGCAGTGGATAAGCAGGCCAGCCCACCAAGCATCAAGCAGAAGAAGAGGCTAAACTTGCGACCGAAGTACTCAACGATGAAGATATCCATGAAGTAGGCTGGAATCTCGATGGCACCGGTGATAGCGAAGGCGATGTAGTCGTTCACACCAAGGTTGGAGCTATTGAGGGAAAGACCGTGGTACACCATAGCGTTCACCATCCTACGGAAAAATAGAACATGAATTCACATTGCAATTTAGGTCTATGTAGGTAAGCTTTCGATCAATTTTCGCCAATGCAAAGTAACGCATAGAAAAGGGAAATGCTTGCAGATCGAATGACGGATTGTAACTTATGGCCACATTGATTTGTTATATATATTCTATAATGAGGTAGTGCAATAGCAATCAAGATATGTGGGATAAAAACGATAATAACACAACTTACAATCCTTCTTTCCCAAAATCATCATCAACATCATCAGCAGCATAATCATCAACAACATCGTCTTCCTCATTATCATCTTCACCGCCATAATGACATTAATCCTCAATACCATATATCGCTATCATCTACATCTTTATCATTAACACCATCATTTGTCAACATCATTTTTCATCATCATCCACATCATCATCATCATAATTATTATTCTCAGCCTTTGATTTCAACCTGTTCATTTGCATTGTAAATTAAAGTGTTTTTTGTCATCGAAATAGCACCATGAAGCAAAAAATATATATTTTCTTTCCTTTCTTCTTCTTATTTGTTTTTTTATCAACATCAAATGCCATCAACAAACAAATCATAATCGTCATCATCATCATCATCATCACCGTCGTCATCAATAGTTTATGACACAAATCAAATACANTGGCACCGGTGATGGCGAAGGCGATGTAGTCATTCACACCCAGGTTGGAACTATTGAGGGAAAGACCGTGGTACACCATAGCGTTCACCATCCTATTAAAACAAAATAATAACAGGAATTCATATTGCAATTTAGGTCTTTTTTGGTAAGTTTTCGTTGAAATTTCGTCAATGCAAAGTATACGCATATAGAAAAGGGAATGTTTGCAGATCGATAGACTGATTTTCTTCTATTGATTGATTGAAATTATTTCCGTACTAAAGACATATACAATTTAAAAATACGGCGGATTGCCCACATTCAGCTCCGTCGTCCATCACGGGGAGTTGGTCTTCCGTGGGTTCCGTGATTTTAAATGTCCACATTGATTTCTTATTTATTTCTAATAAGGATGGTTATCTTGCAATATCAATCAATCAAGATGTATGGGATAAAACAATGAAAGCACAACTTATAATCTTTCCTTCCCAAAATCATCATCAACATCATCATCATTACCATAGCCATCAACAACATCGTCTTCCTTATTATCATCATCATCACCATAATGATATAAATCCTCAACACCATATATCGCTATCATCTACATCGTCATCATTATCACCATCATACATCCTATCATTTTTCGTCATCGTCCTCCTCACCATTATCATAAACATCAATATCAGTCTTAAATTTCAACCTGTTCATTTGCATCTGTAAATTAAAGTGTTTTTTTTTATTTGTCATCGAAATAGCACCATGAAGTCAAATACATCTTTTCTGTCTGTTCTTCTTCTTATTTGTTTATTTTATCCATATTAAATACCATCACATCACAAAATCATTATCGTCGCCATCATCATCACATCATCATCGTCATTCCCATCAATCCTGCCTTCCCATATTCACCATCAATACCATCAGCACCAGCATCATCATCAGCATCATTTTGATATTACTCCTCAACATCCTATATCGCCATTGTCTACATCATCATCATACTTACCATCATATGAAGAGCTGACATGCAAAAGGCCCTAAATCCATTTTTGGTCGATGGGCATGTTTTAGCATGTCTAGATAGAGATTTATCATGCGCATCAAACTGACTATACTCTGACTCAAAAAAGTTTCAGGAAGTATGCCAAAAATGGATATGAAATTTATGTTTTCATGCAAAAGGGCCTAAATCCAAAACTCCTTTTCATGCAACAGGCCCTAAATCCACATGATAGATCGTGTTTTCTGATTGGCTGGAGTCAAACCTTGACTGGAGTAAAAGATATAGATGTAACAAACCATTCAATGACCAAAGAATACATTGGCAACAAAGCTTAAATAATTTCTGCAGAAATATCAGCGAAAAGAGGGTTGGTTTTCTTCATTATGCTGATTGTAGTCCCATGTGTGTACTTTCATGTATGAAGTACATACACACCATGCACCAGCGAAAATGAACCGTGAATCATCGAAACAGACACCATATTTGTTGTATTCCTTGTTATTTCGTAATAAGTATTTCAAGAAATTGGAGTAATGCATTTACATTTTGAAAAAAAAATGTAAATGATTTCAAAACCAAAATGAAACACTTTGTTTCGTACATTAATTTACGTGTAATATCAATGCAGCCATCGGAGATTGTTGCGTACTTCGCCAGGGACACAATATTTACTCCATTTCATGTTGAAGGTATATTAGGCAGAAGCTATAGCACTCAAACATGCAAATCTGACCAATAAAAAAGCATTAGGAAGGGTATAAGAGGACAAAAATAGTTTTTGTACATAATACAGATTATGAACTGCTCATCACTTTTCATGCAAAAGGGCCTAAATCCAAGTTTTCATGCAAAAGGGCCTAAATCCTCGACAATAATTTTTACAAAAAATCATATAAAATCCAAATCATCTGCAGGATTTTTTTAATTGCCATTTTTGTTACCTATATCAAGGACTCTAAAACATGTTACAAAATCTTTTTCAATAGAAGCTTAGAAATATGTGAAATAGAAAATCTTGATTTACGAAGAATCAGCCAAAGTGGATTTAGGGCCTTTTGCATGTTAGCTCTTCATATATCAACATCCCTTTTCATCATTAAAATCACTACAATCATGAACTCCTCTCCACAATATCAACCTGCTCATTTTAAGAAATACATGTATTCTATTATTCACCATCTAATCAACACCCTGAAACTATAGACATTTTTTTGTATTCCTCGTCCTTTATTTCTTGTTCTTCATTTAATTTTGCCAAAAAGAGCACAAATCCAATGGCTCTTTGTAATGCTTTTCAGTTCGGATCCCGCTCAGTTTAATACACGCCGTGCGGACCTATTGCCAATGGCCCACTTTATTTTGCGAAAATAATTCATATCGTGTTCTTTGTCATCTTCCTGGCACAAAAAAAATATAATGCAACAGTAAAGACTTACCAGATGAAGATGAGGTTGATGGTTCGAATCCTCATTCTTGGTGTGCGAACCAGGTCAAGACCAGTTGGTGTGTGTTCCCTTCGGGCTTCATCCTGGAATAGAGAAATGGTTTGCTTATTATTTGATCTGGGGCCTGTAACATGATAGATGCAATAGGCGGGTTTACTAATAGATGCAAATTTTATGCATACCTCTAACACAAAGGTTGTTCTTGACAACCAGAAAGCTTGCTCGAGGCTTGCCCGACATAGCAAAAAGTAATGTATGCAAACTGGATACCAATTATTGTAGTCGTATTGTTATCAACCGGTCTATGGAATACCACGGAACTACGTTAAACGCATATACATTTGAATATATAAGTAAACCCGCCTATTGAACTTGCAATAAATATTAATCCTAAGTCTATATGGCAAAACGTGTACCATAGAGATACGATTAATTTCCAATTTATCGTATCTCTTTTGTGTTACAGGCCCCTGGATAAATAGTATCATGGCCACAGCAATGGGAAGAAGGGCTTGATTTTTTTAACACTTCAGTATTGTAGCGGTAATAGTTGTAGAAGTAGTAGAAGCAACAGTTGTATAAGTAGCATCACTAGCAGAATTAGTAGAAGCGAGTAGTAGAAGTAGAAACAATAGTAGTAGTGTTGGATTCAAAGGCCAAATAACACCTTTGCATTTTTAGCCTGCGTCGACCCAGCGTTTATGCAAATTAAAACGCTCCCTTGACGCACAAAGACGCAGGTCATACGGTGGACTGACGCTCGAGGTACGGCTCGTCGAGCGCAAGCCGAATGCCAGTTTAACGTCTGATCTGAGTATGCTGTGCGTCCAGGAAGCGTTTTTAATTTCATAAACGCTGGGCCGACGCAGGCTAAAAATGCAAATGTGTGAGTCGGCCTTATAGGAAGTTGGTGCTGTATAGGTTGGTATAAGGGGAAATACTGTCAAACCAATGATATTTGTGTAACCGTTTCATCTTGTATCCTTACAAGTAATTTTGTGTTATTTAGCAGTGGTTTGCCGTTTCTGATGATCTTATTGAAGAGGAACCAATAGCTGAAATAATGTCATTGGACAAAGAAACATTGAGATTAACAATCTGTAAAGATTTTAACAAAATCGGATAATTCAGTATCCATTGAAAGGTTATGAATTTTGATAATCTGTAAAGTCTCACTAAGGGGGTGTTATTCAAAAGTTGCAATTTATCGCAAGTTGCAGTTGATCGGAACGTGCCAATCAAAATCATTGTTTCATGTGCGTCCTGTTAAATGCGCATATCGTGCGCGAATGGAAACACGCGTTACAATTTGCAAAGTTGCAATTGATTTGCAGTTGATTTTGAACAACACCCCATTAATGTCATGATCGCTTCAACTGATGGGGAATCGGTCAATTAAGTAACCCTAGAACATGTAGAAGAATATGTGGTATTGGAAATATTTAGAGGTAAATGTGTATTATTCTTACCTGTTCCTCGATAAACTCCTTTGTAAAAAGAGGACTAGGCAGCTCGGCCTTATTCGCTTTTGCTACTTTGTTGATTAGTTTTTCGGCCTTGTCATACTTTCCGGATGAGATCAGCCATCGCGCAGACTCGGGCAGCCATCTTGAAATTTGAGATATAAACAGAAAGGATGAAAATATATTGGATGAAGCAAAATACATGCTAAGCATTATATCATTCAATAAAATAGGATTTTCACACATAACTGATTGATTAATTTCGTATTATAGTAATAGATGCAATGTATATACATCACATGTATCTACTCTGCCGAGGGAGGGCTTAAGGCGCTTTACATTATTATTTCCCTGGCACCCAAGAAACGGTCATCAATTGTGCGCAGAGTCTTGCGAACATCTACGATCAACTGCAACTTCTAATTGATCGCATCTTTCTAGTAAAATCCCTATTTACAAGCTTCTCCCTTAAGTTTAGGTGCATATCAATCACCCGTTGAAAAATATGCATGGAAAATAATTGTCGCAAGCTAGAATAAATAAAGAATTAATACAATACTTACATGAAGAAAATGACGATGACGATCAGAGGGAGTGTGACGGCAAGCTGTAACGGCCGCCACGACCGAATGTAGTAAGCGGGGAGGGCGAGACACATGTAGCCGATTGCATAGGTGGTCGAGGTAAGAATGATCAGGTATCGTTTGGACGGCCCGATGAACTCAGTCCCTATATAAAAAATAAGATTACAAAGTAATATACAAAGAAAGCCCGACACCGGTTTGGGAAGCTAAATAATGCGCGTGTTTCATTTCTCATTTCGGAAAATTACCGATTTTTTCCCTTTAAACATCATCGGAATACTTGCTGCTGCATCAAAGCGAAAGAAACACTTACGCCTTGGGGTAATGGTATTCAACGCAAAAAAAAAAAAAAAAGGTAGGACAAAACATTTTTTTTTGCGCCAAAGAACCTGGCAAATTGGAACGCACCGAACGTCACCGGAAGTTAGTATATCTTGAGTCGATCAATTGTATCCGGTAAAAACTGTATACCGTAATACCGCCATCTAAGATTCGTAATTTCCTCTCCAATTCATGCTATATATTTCTATTTGTTTAAAAACACACAAAAATAAAGGCCTCTAAAATAGATATGGGAATATGAATACACAAATACACATACAAATGTAAAAACATGCTGTACAAAAAATGAAAGTAAGTCGCAAGGGAGGCACTGCAAAATAATGATCATGGCAGCAAACATAATTTCTAAGACCTTAAGCGCACACATCACTTCAATTTCCAGTGACACAAACACACACACAATAATAATAATAATAATAATAATAATAATAATAATAATTAACGGCTTTTATATAGCGCTTGTCAAATCTTTATGAAGAATTCTCTAGGCGCTCTACAATTGCAGCATTATTATCCTGGCTTTAGCCCAGCAGCCACTTCATTAGCGCACTTGGCGTTTCAAGGATAAACATTCCTACCAGGTACCCATTCACCTCACCTGGGTTGAGTGCAGCACAATGTGGATGAATTTCTTGCTGAAGAAAATTAACGCCATGGGTGGGACTCGAACCTACGACCCTCTGGTTGAAAGGCGAGAGTCATGACCACTACACCATAACATCTAGACACCAAAGTGTACATGGTGAAAAGTAAGAGTCAAGAATTAGACATGTATCTTACCTATGACGTAGAGTGTGATGTTGAAAGCAATGTTGCCGAACCCCATAAAGAAACGCATGGTGGCAAAAAACCACCAAGTCGGCGAGAATATGATGACGATCCCAGATACAACATTGACTATATGTGTCAAGAGAAGCGTCCACCATCGCCCAATTCTGTGCAAGCAAATGATACGAAAAATCAATTTACAGGAACAGAATATAATCTATTTCCGTAAAATCACGTCAAACGCTAGTTCAATGGTCCTTTAATTGTATGGCTTTTCAAATCGGAACCATCTTGTGACTGTTGTATCCGCACCGTTTAATTGTTGTTTGTTGTGTTTGTGTTGTTAATGTAAATATGTATGTACATATTTTTATTGATATATCATTTTGATTGCCGAGCTTTGTTATATGTTCATGTACTTTTTACTTTGCAGTACTATGCACTCGCGATCTTGTTGTGAGGACATCAAGGACAAGGATGAAGAAATGAATAAATATCACGATTATAAGCTATTTCCGAAAAATTAAGTCGAACACCAATTCAATGTTCCTTTGTCATTTTATTGGAATCAGAACCGGCTTGTGATTGTTGTGTCCGCACAGTTCAATACACGGCGCATGCATCTATTGTCCAAGGCCCACTTTATTTTACGGAAAAAGTTTATATCGTGTTAGATAAATATATAAATATAAATTGACACATACTGTAATCAGGGGTAATACTTACATGTCGGATAGAATCCCGAAAACGATTGATCCTGCCAGGTACCCTCCATAGTAGATAGACTGAGATACCTGTGTTAGGTCTTCCTTGCCACAAACTAGATCGAACTATGTTGATTGGAGAGAGGAGAGACAATATGGAGGTTCCGATTTCAGGAAAACTGTGACGAAGAGTACGTCGACCGGAACTAGTAGGCAGGTAGGTTTGCGCGTCTGCGCATTGTTACGTTACAGGTAGTTGTGCACGTAACAAGACACGCATAACTATGATCTACTTCTTCCGATTAACTGTGATTGGAGGTTTCGATTTCGTTCGTCATAGTCACAGTCACAGTCGACCAGAAAAAAAACGTCATAGGCTTACGCGTCTTCTTCTTGTAACGTGCGCATCTACCTGTCCTGTGACGTAACAATGAGCAGACGCGCATAACTATGACGTTCTACTTCCGGTCGGCGTGCCCTTCGTCACAGTTGACTGAAATGAAAAAACAACATCATAATTACCGTGAGCAGACGGGACAAAGGATTTTGGGCAAATAAAACAAATCATTCATATAATTCTTCACAAAAGCTAGATACACACAAAATAATTTACTCCCACCCCTCAATCCTATTCTGTTTAGAAATGTCATACTAGGTGCCATACCATTATGAAGGTACGGCTGTCATACAGTAAGGAGTCATTATTTTCTTTTGTATCTAGAAAGCTATTGTGAAGGCTTCAATAGACTTGTTTATTTTGTCCATAATCCCTTCTGCTCACAGTGAATACACGGGCCATTATCTGTGACGTGTGTGACTAAGGAATATATATTCATTTTTAGCACATATTCGTGATTTGTAGATTAGTCAATTACTCGTCCCAAATGTTATACCTTTCTTTCAAGTTACTAAAGACGATGTAAAAGTAGGTGATATTGTTGAGGGTTAAAAGTAAGATCGAGACCTTGATGGAAGATATCACGCTCAAATCATTTCGTGACACTCGCTCTCACTGTCAATTTCGTGGAACATGGTGCAATGTCCGTGTAAATTAAAATGAAATAAGAAAAACACACATACACACACACACACACACACACACACACATTGCTGACATTGCGAAAGAGGAACTGTACGCTATGGAGCTTGAACACAACATTCCTAATGGTCTGTACATCGTGTTTGTGATTTTATGTTTCAAGCAAATCGATCTGTAGCGTAAAACACCATTTATTTAGGTTTTGATCAAATATTACGGTGTTGTGTGAACACACCCCGGCTAATTTATGCAGCCGCAAAAGTATTTTTATCATGTTCAAACGTGACACAAAAGATTCGCGAGTCCAAAACAACCAGGGTTACCTCAGTCATTTTTGAAGAGAAAAGAATCTCGACCATTTCCTTTCTATTGTCTGTTGCCACGTCGGTAACGATCGAGGATTCCTTTCCGAGATGTACACTCGAGTAGTTAAGTCATTAAATTGTTTTTCTTAACTACGTTAATGGCCCAATCAGG
>BQKZ01001757.1:0-11851 GCA_036244855.1 Temnopleurus reevesii
AAGTTCACATTCATTTTGTACGTGAAGCATGTTGTGTTAGGGAGAGCGACCGCAGCCTCATTTTTAAAAATTATTTTGCAATAATTAAGCCATTTCTTGATCAATTCTATTAACAAACTTTGAAATTGCTCTCATTAGCCATTAACAAAACCATTATGGCAATACTTTTACTGCATCTCACAAAGTAGTTAAATATCTGGAGCGCCATCTCTCCCAAAACTGGTATATCGGTTTAAATTCATAATATGGCTGAAATACCTCTAGCTTCAACTCATTCTGTGGCTGTTACCATGGGAACCATTTTAGATTATGATCAGAATTGCAGTGGAATATTTTTTCGCTGTTATCTCGAGTCTTACAGTACTTGAAAATAAATTGTTAAAGAGACCACACAAACTTTATGCTACTTCTCAATGTGTAAGTATTTCTGAATCACCTATAGCTTACAGCCATTTTGTGGCTGTTACCATGGCAACCGTTAAAGATGATAACATGAATCGCATTTTGACATTTTCCACAGTTGTCATGTATTCTGAACTCATAAAAATTTGTTAGAGACTGTACAAACACTTTTAGCACCTGCTAAATTCATAAATTTCCCCCAATTACTTTTAGATTTGAACCATTCTTTGACGGTTACCATGGCAACCATGGTATATTGTACTGTGAAATGCAATGTGCTATGTTCCACAGTTGCCAAGTGTATCAAAACACATGAGCATGAATTGTAAAAAGCACACCATCAAATTCTAACACCGATACAATCCCAAAATATAGCCAATAAGTTTTATTTTGCACTTAAAAAAGGATATGTGAAGATATGATTCACATTACCATGGCAACGAGTGGAATGTTTTGGATTACATGTGCTTGGTCTGTTAAGTATGTTTGGCTTACTATGTCTGAGGCTGATTATTTTCAAAAATGGACTTTAACTAGACTTGATAACTTTAATTTTCAAAACAAATGTCCACTAAAAGGCAAAAATGTATGTTTTCAGCCCTTATCTGGTCGTTACCATGGCGACCGATGGAGCTAATGATGAAATATGCAAATAAAACTATCCTTTTTGATGATAATTTCTTTGTCAGTAAAGAAATGTCAAAGTATTCCATGAAAATCAATGTCAATAACTTAATGAATTGTACGAAAATATACAAACTAGTCACATACACTCCATGAATCGAGCTCGGTTTTGTTGTCATGGTAACAAAATGGCTGGTTAATAGAACATAATATTTGGCTACATTATATACCGATGAAATATGTTTGTAATCCGATATAGATAATTGACAATAGATCCCCTTAAATTGATAAAATATTTAACTTTGTGCTAAAAATGTAAAAAATTCCTAGATTTTTTACAAATATGTGGCTGTTACCATGGCAACCGTTATTCGTGTTGATGTAAAAAGTATTCTATGAGACTTCTCCATCTAGGAATATCTCAACACGCCTGTTTTTAACAGTTAATACAAAATATTAGTAAATCTTTAGTGATCATTTTGATTAAAATAAAAATCCGGATTTTGGAGGGTCGTTGCCATGGCAACTGCATTTTTGACAACCTTGTGCACCTCGATGCAAGGGTAGTCCACCCTAGAAATGTTCCCCAGGAATAATAGAACAATTCTAGATAGGACTACTCCATCTTTCTTTTCATTGCACCTTGACCCTAAAATCAGGGTTTTGCTCCCTAGGTATTTGCTCAAATGTTCACATTTTGTACATCTGATCTCCCTTCATTCAATGATAGTACGATAATTCCAGGGATTGGTTCCCCTCAACGCCAATGTGCATCCTTCAGTTTGCAACAGTGGCATGATATGAGATAGCATCAAAGAGAAATTGTCATTCACCTTGTACATAAAATGTACCATTTTCTTTTTTTTTCCTGATTTCAAAGAAAAGTAGACACACAAACACACAAACAAAATCAAAATTCTTACCACGGCACTCCGCCTCATAGTCTCCGCAACAGTCGTTATAAGTCTGGCATTGACTATTACATTGGCATATCCTCTGGGGTTCAAATCCACACCCTCCGGCGCAAGATTCAGCGGTCACTGTCACAAAAAAAAAAATCACTTTTTGTAAAGAGAATGATACATTTTCTTCATTTTTCTGGTGTAGAAATGTAAAAATGAAGACGAAGTTTTACTTTTGGGGTCAGGAATTATTCCCATGTGTAATGAATGAAACGAACTTCTTGATCATTTAAACTTTTAAAGTCCTTCCAAAGCATTCGGACCTTGATTTAATCGTGTATTTCTCATTTACTTCTTATCTTTACAATAATGCGATGATCTTAGTGTAAACATTTACAATTTGTGATATTGATATATTGAATCACTATTATAGATTTTCCATAACATGAAGCCAGAATTCATCAACCTATTTATAATGATAATAAAAGTGAATGTTTTTTTTTATGTAGCGCTTATCACTCGCTCGGGAAAAATCCCTAAACGTTTCGGAAGAAGGATGAATAGAGATAAAGAAATACTAATATTTTGGCCCTATTCATGGATTATTAAAAATTCCTGAAGACAACGCGCAAAGGTAAAGCATTATACGATTTTTGTAATTATTCTTAACTAAAAATAAATGTCTTACCTGTTGAAGTTGTTGATGCTGTCGCTGCTGCTGATGTTAATGATGTGGCTGCTGATGATATTGCTGATGTTGCAAAAACTGTTGTGGGCTTTGTCTGTGATGTTGATGAAGCTGCTCTTGATGTTGCTTGTGGTGATGTTCCTGAAGTCATGGATATTTCTGATATTTCTGAAGTAAGTGCCAATATCTATCCATCACCAGACGTTCCAGATCCTTCTGTTGTCATTGCTGTAGCTGCTATTTCAGACGCAGTTTCCGAGAAATACGGTGCTTCTGTTGGTGATATTTCTGAAGTAAGTTCCAATATGTCCCCATCACCTGACGCTCCAGACCCTTCTGTTGTCATTGCTGCAGCTGCTACTGCTGACGCAGTTTCCGAGAAATACTGTGATTCTGTTGGTGATATTTCTGAAGTAAGTTCCAATATCTCTCCATAACCTGACGTTCCAGATCCTTCTGTTTTTATCACTGTAGCTGCTACTGCTGATGTTGATTCTGTTGCTCCAGATGATATTGCTGCTGTTGCAACAGTTGTTGTGGGTTTTGCCTGTGTTGTTGATGAAGCTGCTGTTGATGTTGCTTGTGGTGACGTTATTGAAGTCATGGATATATCTGATATTGCTGAAGTAGCTGCCGATATTTCTCCATCATCTGACGTTCCAGACCCTTCTGTTGTCATTGCTTTAACTGCTACTAATGACGCTGTTTCCGATAAATACGGTCCTTCTGTTGGTGATATTTCTGAAGTGTGTGTCCATATCTCTCCATCCACTGACGTTCCAGACCCTTCTGTTGTCATTGCTGTAGCTGCTACTGTTGACACAGTTTCGAAGGAATGCGATGCTTCTGTTGGTGATAGCGGTGTTACTATTTCTGGTGATGCTGTCATTTTTGTATTCCTTGTTATAGTTGTTCGCGTTGATTCAGTTGTGGGTGCCGTTGTTTCAATAGTTGATCTAGCTTCTGGTGATGTTGTTTCTGAAGCCATTGAAGTTTCTGCTGATTGTTGTATTGTCACTGTTCCTGTTGATGTTGCTTTTGTAGAAGGTGTCATTGTTGAAGCTGTCAAAGTTACCGTCGCTCCTGATGTCGTTGTTGTAGCCGTTGCTCTTGTTGTTGCTCTAGATGTTGCTTCTGAGGCCTGTGTTGAACTTACTGATGTTACACTTGTATCGGTTGTTGCTGTTGTCGGTGACATCTTCAACATTGTTGCCCCTGTAGCCATACTAGTTCCTTTGAATGTGCTGCCGGTGGTTTCAACTTGTTCTGTCGTAGCTGGAATGAAGATAAAACAATTGTATCATTGTATACGTATATTGATGGATTCACTGATTTTCCGTTCCAAATTATTTCGTAAGACTCACTGCAGGCATGAAGAATCACAGACCTAAAAAACCTTATAGTCCGGATCAGTCCTCTGTGATCTGATTTTTTTCTTCGTCTTTGTTTAATTGATTAATCATGATTCAACTGGACAAAGAGTTGTGCTGGATCAGGGATTCTGTGTGAAAGGAGCCTAAGCTCTAAAATCAGATGATTTAGAATTCGATCGTTGGGTTTTTACTGATATATGTTAACTTTAATCCATTTTCTTTACCACACGAAAAAGTAAATATTTCTGACATTGTCCCTAAATTGAAACGTACCATACTTAGATACTTTAAAGCATTCTGTTTTTTATATACCAGACCGGTAAGTTAAAGTTACCTTTACTTGTAGACGTTGCTGTTTCTGATGTACCTCTTGCTTCAAAATTACTTGTCATGGCTGCGGTTGTTGCATAGCCAGATGTCTGTTTTGCGGTTGTTGTCAATTCTGAAGGCAATGCCGTAGCAGTCCCAGTTGTATCCCCAGCCAAAGTGCCGACAGTCGCAAAAGAAACGGGTGTTCTGGGAGTCATTGTTATTGTATTGGATGATGTTGTTATGCTTGTTGTTGGTATGGCAGCAGAAGTATTTGTTGTTACACCCATTCTGACTCAAGTGTTGGTTAATGTATTGGTAACGTTTATGGTTCCACCTGTAGCGATAACAATGATATCATATGATACCTGTAAGCTCAAATAGTTTACTTTCTAGTCATAATTTTTTCACGTTTTTACAGCCTCCCTGCACAAACATGACAAACTTCACGATCCGATTTTTAGAAGAAAGTGTAGCATACTAAGACATACAATTTTCCATAAGGTTTCTGAATTCTAAGCGAAATCATAACATCTAGAAAATGGCACAGAGCAAGCTTTTTCGTCGGAATGAACCCCAATCCGCTCGATTCATAAGAAAATTGGACCAGACTGAGTATTTTTAGGATTTGTTTTAACGATTTTAAGTAATACATTTAGAGTTCCGAATATTTTTGATTAAGTTTGCATTGTTCAATTATAGGGACAAATATATCCCCTTTCCAGGTATAATTATAATGGTATTACTATAATACACATGCCATTTATCATATTCGTCATAAAGATGCTTTTTACTTACCATTCTGGCACCTGTCGCCATGGTAACCGTCTAGGCATTTGCAGCTGAATCCCGCCCTAATCTCCGTACACGTCCCTCCATGATGACACGGACTGGTTAAACAAGCTGTTGAGATGAATCAAGAAAGGGAAAGATGAGACACCGAAACAAAGAACTTACTTTTGACACCATTTGAAGTGAATAAAAAAAGGGATAGTCAAGAAGACAAAACTAAAAGATGTGTTCTTGAAGCCAGAAAGGGTCTATCAAGACGCCAGAATTAAAAAAGAATAGCACTTGACATGATTTGAGATCAACCAAGAAAAAAGAAGTTGAGACACCAAAGCTAACAGAAAAGGGAAAAATACGTGCTTGACACCATCTGGAATAAAAAAGGAAAGAGAACAGTCAAGACACAAAAACTAATAGAAAAAAAATGTTTGACGCAATTTGAGATAAATCGAGTCAGGGTTGTTTAAGAGACCAGTACATAAAAATGTGGTTGATACTATTTGAGCTGAACCAAGAAAGAGTTAGACGTCAAACGTGGAAATTGTGTTTAACAACATTTGGAGTTTTGAAAGAAACCTGCAAAAATGTTACAGGCACTGGTAATAGGTCAAAATGATCCTTCAACCCCAACCAAACCCCTGATAAGCAATAGAAAACTATCAAGCAAGTGTTAATTGCGCTACCGACATATGCACCTCTTATGTTAGCGAAATCAAGCTGCAGCTGAGATAACACTAACACCAAAATAAAATTAAGATTCTATAAATCAGACGAGCTGATTATTCGTGGGGTCCGAACGAGCGATGCCCTACAATGAGAATGACTCCCTTAAACGTATTTTATGCGCAATTGCGGAAGAGTGGGATTTAACAAAACAAATTGGCAAATAAATGCCCCTGTTTTCAATTGCAACCTCAACCCCTCCTCAATTTCCCTAAATCTCATTTTGACCCCTCCTTAGTGTTTTTAGAGCAATGTCGAGCGAATCATTTACCTGGAAAAGAACAATACTCCTGCTTCGTCCGCCCGTATCCCTTCTGCCCAGAAAGTCGCTCGGGGATGATAAGCTTCTGCAAACCAGAGGGTAGGAACTTCTTCAACAGCTTGGTAGCCTCGCCTGTACCGGACATTACATGCGAACAGTGTGGCGTAAAGTCGAAGCGAACATCCTGACCAGTAACGAATTCAACTAGAACTGTAAAAGTGCATACAATTATACAGAATCAATGTATTACTCATGGAGGCAGCTTTCGTATCTCTTGGTTTTGTTTACAATGGTCATGAACGGCATTCAGGGGTTATGACTGCGAATCAACAACCGATATTTAAGCAAAATAACACTTGAAATGTGTCTTTAAAGTCTTTATACCCGATGTTTTGTAGAAAATCAACCCATTTTCCGATGAAAACTTCACGAGCGACTACTTATTTCGTCGGTAACTTTCAAAATAAAGCCTACGATAAGAAAAAAACCTCGATGGACTTTACAACCCTTCGGACTATCCTTTTTTCTCCGGGGGGAATGAAACTACGTACAATTTGACCCATTTCTCTCTACAAAATTCAACGATGAATTATTATGTTTTTCATCGGACACGTACAAATTAGTATAATCCTCACTAGGATTTTAACTTCCACGGGCACTTCTGGGAGATGTTTCATCAAGATTTGTTGCAGAGACAATTAGTCAGCGCTGACAAATTCCTTGATTGTGATTGGATGAAAAAAAAACACTATCGCTGACATTTGCTATGGAAACTGTCGGAAAATGACTCCTTGTCGCTGCGACAAAACTTGATGAAACACCCCCTGGTCAACTGGCAGGATGGTCCGAAGGGAAAATTGCCTACAGAATTTTCACAAGGTAAGATGTTAGCATACTGTTATAGTAAAAAGAGCATTCTTTCAGATTTCTTTTTCAAATGATTACAATTCGATTTCAATATCCAATAACCGAACTTTCTCATTAACGTGAAATTTCCTTCGGTTCGATACGATATTTTATTTAGGGGTCAAATTTTACTACAATGCTTTTTTTTTTAATTCTATTACGAAATGATTAAAATATGAATAAATTATTTGCATTATTCACGACGTAAGATAATGTATTTATTAAGCAGTCTTGAAATGTTGATCCACTTTCCTGGGGTTAAGTTAGATCCCATTTTAATTTGAATGCAACAGGAGGCTTGTCAATAAAGATTTCATACCTCGATGTTAGGTCAGGTTCCATTTTAAGTTGGAATGTTTTTTCTTCAAAATTGTATTGGCTAAAATACTTACCAGTCGTGTGAAGAATGATTTGCCATACAAAGATAAGAAGGTGCCAACCAAAGACCTGGATAATCCGAAGAGAAAAGAAAATACTGTCTAAAAGTGCACACCTAAGGCCCCGGTCACATAAAGGGCCGGAAGCAACACGATTCAATACGACTCTTTGTCAATTCACAGTTAACTGCCTCAGAACAAAGAGTCGTGTTGAATCGTGTTGCTTCTGGGGTCATATTTGACCGGGGCTTAACGGCTGATTCCTACCTTCTGCTAAGCCTAATTTTCTTAAATTCGAACTATGAACTATACATTAATGTTTTGTTTTGTCAATGAGTTTGAATAATTCAGATTGAGAAAAATAACCTTCAAACAACAGGATTGAAACAGGATTTAAAAGGATTAAGAAACTAATAGTCACACTTTTCTTGATGCGGTTTGAGAGCAAGGTGGAATCTATGTGTTGGTGTGGCTGCTCTATTATGACTTTTAATGAATTATGATGAGTTTTAAAATCTGGTCATGAATATATTCCGTCCTTTTATCTTGGAAACTAAACGAACAGATAAATCGAGAACTTTCGAAGAAGTGCAGATACAGGGCTAATCTATACTGTGTTTTAGGTGTGGTAAATTTAATGGTAGGAAATAAGATAACGATGACAATATTCCAACAACATTGTTTTATGCATAACTTTGCTGTTCTTTTTTTTGTATGTGGGTGAATATACGCTTACGAGGGCGACCTGTTTTGAACATAATTTTCATTAAAGCATAAAAGCCTGAAAATATTAACATTCGAGCATGTGAACATTTCAAGGGCGCGTAAATGCTAAGCATTACTCTTCAGGAACGAAATAATTAATTATATGAAATAACAATGGATAATTACCGTATATGAAATAACAATGGATATTTCTTTTTTAGATCGGGTTGTGTTACTGCTTTGATTGTGGTCGCGTGGTTCATTCGTGTTGGCTCTGTGCTTCGTCTCATTGTGTGAATACTAATAACATAAAAGTTGCTATGGACCGAAATTAATATAGAGATAACATTACCGAAATACATTCTTCATTCACGAAGACCTTGAGAGTATCTTTGTTTTTGTTTTTTTCAACTATTTTGTTAAAATGAGGACCTTGTATGATTTGTTTTTGTTTCATTTGATTTGTTTCATTTGATATGTTCTCTAGATAGAAGAAATATAACAATCCGATTTTTTTAAAAGTTCATTAGATGAATCAATTATCTACAAGACGCCTACGGCCCCGATCACATAGAGGCCAGGAAGCAACAATATTCAACACGACTCTTTGTCAATTCACCGTTAACTGCCTCATAACAAAGAGTCGTGTTGAATCGTGTTGCTTCTGGGACCCTATGTGACTGGGGCTAAAACAGATAGATAAATCAGACAAAGTAAATGTCTCCCATTCAGGTCTTCACAATAGCGCTAAGCAATTTAAATGAATCACGAATAGCTATACCCTGTCTATTCATTGACCAGGTAACACATTTTTATTCATGTCCATTACTTTTTAGAATTGGAGTGTAGAACATTTTTCTGTATTCTCGTGCTATTATGAATGATTAAATGGATGTTTCATTTTATTTTTCCTTGAACAAATACTAAGTGTAGTTGTTATCATAAGAAGCTTACATACATCTGGAACGTTTGATTGACCTTTTTGGACAATACGTCAACCAACACAAAATATATAACAAATAAGTTAAAAAATTCTATGAAATTACCTTCATAACGACGAAATCAAATTGCCGACCGATAAAAGAAGAGTTGCGATTCAGAAAGACTTTCCACGAGTTATGAGAACCACCTCATCATTCCATTCCAGATCTGATACAGCTTTGAAAGCTAAATAAACACGATATTCAAAACGAAACTCAGCTCAATTTACTGATTTTTTTTTCTCGATGAACAAATGTTTGTCAAACAAACGTTGAGAACAAAGAAGTGAAATTGAACTAAATTGCGATCGTGCCGAACGGCTAGCTTTGTTGACAAAGAACATGCAGAATTGATGAGAAAATGGTAGTTGATATCGATTGTTTCATGAAAGAATATAATAATTCCTTGAACCGCTTTCCCTAGTGTATGAGTCAAGGAATGAATGCCGGAGCCTCGCACAACGAGTAAAAAAAAAGGAAAGGATGTAGTTTAGAGGCGTGTATCATTCAATTCTGAATATTTACGCCAGAAGAAGAAGAGAGAAAGAGGATCGCCATCTTAACGTCTCCATCCGAAGGAAGGGTATGCGACCAGGCTTCGAACCCACAGGCAGGAACTAACCCAAGTCTATGATTGTCCCGAACAGCTTGATTTCAGGCGCACGCCACGACGCCTCAGTGAAAAACAGAGCTGCTTTTCACGATAGCCTTAGGCCCCGGTTACATAGAGACCCGGAAGCACGCCACGGCGCCTCAGTGAAAAACAGAGCTGCTTTTCACGATAGCCTTAGGCCCCGGTCACATAGAGACCCGGAAGCACGCCACGACGCCTCAGTGAAAAACAGAGCTGCTTTTCACGATAGCCTTAGGCCCCGGTAACATAGAGACCCGGAAGCAACACGATTCAACACGACTCTTTGTTAATTCACAGTGAACTGCCTCAGAACAAAGAGTCGTGTTGAATCGTGTTGCTTCTGGGGCCCTATGTGACCGGGGCTTTACTTTCTTATAGTAAATAGGATATGTACAATACACATTACACTGCACGAATTTCGTTATAGTGCACAGTGGTGCACTTTAACTCGCATGTCTACGTCACAATCATGCGCGCTTATTTTCACTGTGATGTAGGAAATTGAAACGTAATCCGATGTCATCTGATTTTTTTCTAGACTGTCAGACTGGGATGTGTTTCATGAAGTTACGGGAGACGTGGTATGATTTATTGTGCTGAATGATCGGGAATCTTTGTTATTATATTTTATACTTTATATTGCACTAATTGACGTACTCCACCTCGGGACCTATTCAATATGAAAATCGCATGTTCTATCGACACATTATTACTGGATTATATAAACTCTAATTACCTAAATTATGCCTCGTGAATTATGCCTCGTGTGGGTGTATACCAATCGGAATACTTTAGTTCTTTTTTTCATTTTTACATATAATCCAGACCATGCATTATTTACATTTTAGTTCCTGGATATCCAATTGGAACGTGAGGGGTGCCCAGTTCTGAACCCCAATTCGACCCCCCCCTCCCCCTCCATGTTAAGAGGATTTATATCATTATGATATGATTCTCCAAATGCGCTCCTTTTGCAAAAATATGAAAAAAATAATTGTTCATATTTAATGAAGTAATTTGTCCATAAAGCCAATTGCGTTATTCGAGCTTTATAAATCTGATTACAATTTGTGTGACATTGATTTAAACAAATTTACACACACACACACACACACACACACGCGTACACAAAAAATGTTGAAATCCATGTTTGTATGATTAGCATGAGTATACACTTTTACAAAGGATGTTGGCCTAACAGTGTAACATTTCAGCGTTTATTAATCAAAATAACCTTAGCATGCTTGTGCTATCCAAAGAGCAGTTACACCAATCAGAATGATTTTTTTCAATTGACGAATCTTTGCGTCAAAATGATCGCAAATTTACCCGAACACTCCGAAGTCAAGGTTGTCTCACTGATTGATGAGATCGTGTTTTTTCTCTAGTTCTCTTACCCCCCCCCCTCCACACACACACACACACATACACACACACACACACACACACACACACATACCCTCCGTCCGACACAATGTTCGAGACCTTTATATTGTGTCAAGAACTATTATTTTCTGACCAAATTCTCTTACCCCCTCCACACACACACACACACACACACACCCACACACACACTTACACACACCTACACACACACCTACGTCCTAAATAATGCTCGAAACCTTTATATTGCGTCAAGAATTGTAATTTCCTGACCTATTTCGTGCTCAACAATGATGGTCTTCCGACCTCAGTGAAAGTATTCCACCTCCTTGACAAAATTGTAGCGTTTTATTTGACTAGCACATCTAGCGTTTTTTTAAAATCAATATTTCATCTGTCGGAGAGCCATGAGAATTATGGCACAGAACCACTAAAACATGAGTATTTGTAAAGCGATTTGAGAGTTATTCATTGATAACTCTTGCCCAAATTCAAAATTGTTTGCTCACATTCATATTGAAATAGATTTGTTAGACATTAATAGAAATTCATAGACAATATCTCTTAATTTGCATATGCATACAAATTAGTTTTATTTATCATTTTTAGGAAAAGTACAATACTACATATTTTTAAAGCCAATTTAAATGTTAAATATATGAGACAGTATTATTCTACAATTTTATCTAAAAAGTGTGCCTCAAAAAAAACTTACGAATCGTCACTGAAAAATGAAACATTCATGTAAAAAATATTAAACTCACACATTTTCTAATAAGAAATGTTTTACTTAC
>BQKZ01001757.1:19336-31654 GCA_036244855.1 Temnopleurus reevesii
CCCCCCCCCCCCCTCCAAAAAAAAGGCATGTAATAAGGGGTAAGTTGGGAATGTAAAAAATACTCCTTCATTGGAACACTATTCTGGTTGGTTCAAATGGCTTCGCCTTGCAATGGGAATGTGATATATGGAATCTATGGATCCCCCCTCCCTCCACTGGGTACGTATAAGATCGAAGATTAAACAAAAACATAGAATAATATATAGTTTGTCATTACGTAACAGGCGTATAAAGAATTTTCAGATAGTTTGATTGGCATCTTGGTATTCGTAAATGAGGTTAGGGAGCACGGCCTTGCAATTTTTCCCTCTTCGTTTTTTTTTTTTTTTTGACAAACTATGTTTTGTCACATGTAAGCTCAAACATGTAATTGAGTTTCTTTGTACATAGTGAGTAAAAAAGAAGGCTGGGATTAAACCCTTGATTATCTGATAAATTGTTGTTTTTAGGGTAGATCCAACATGTATTCCTGCAAACTATGTCATGTATGCTGGTTGTTGGGGTGCAATCTTTTTATCACTATGTATAGATAATTGTGTAAAAAAAAAATCAACAATTTGTTGAATCCTAAGAAGTAATTCAGAAGTCGGCGCGTAATCTGCATACATCAGTTACAGTAATATGCATATAGGTTAAGACCCCGCCATACCAAACGCGACGTCTCCTCTATGATTGGCCAATTTACTGGACATCCATTGGCGGAGTAACAACCAAGATACTGCTTAAATCCGTGTCCTACCGTGACGTGATTTGGTGTGATGCTGTGTATGGTATGACGGGTCCTTTAATGAGTATAAACGCCAGGTCTTTGAGACTTGGAATCTCATGCGCCAACTTTTTTTATAGGCATATGTGACGTTACTAGGTTGTTGTTTTTTTATTTTATGGTCTGAAATTTCTTCTTCCACTCCCAACCCCGTCATCTGTTGCATCCTCTGTCAAATTCCTGTACAAGGGGTTTCTTTCATTTTGTATCATCTTTTTTTCATGATTTTCCATATTCATCAAGGACAACAAGTCCAAAGTAGACGGAGAAAGTCCTTAGCAAAAAAAGGAAATGTGAATTTATGAAGACTGTAGAAAGGGATAAATTGTGATGAAATATAAATAAGAATAAAAATAAATTTCCCAAGAAATTAAGAAACTAATCTAAAAATTGAAAAGAAATGATCTCTTACAAAAAAAGTATATAAATGTATTTGATTATCAGATATTTAGAAAAATAAAAATAAATATGTCACAATGCAAAGAAAAGACAATTCGTTGCAAGCAAGAAAAATAAACAACAACGAAGCTCTTGCCAAATGAAGTGAGCAATAATTTATAGGAGGACTCTCAGCAGACACACAACGCCGGGGTGTGGGTTTTCCCGCCCCATACCTAATCAAGAAGTCGGTTAGCAAAATTATATATAGATACAAAAATTGCAAATTATCACAAACCACAGGCGCAAAAGTTGATCTGAGGATATTTATGAGTCAGAGTGGATACATATCTAGAATATCGGGCACTGATCGCCTGCATTTGAAGTGCTTTTAAGAGTAGGAAGGGTTAAGTCGAAGCTCTGAACAATCCGTTCCAGTTACATTTAAAATTGCACACAATGAATGATTTTAAAATATCGATAATGCTATACACTGTAATCAATTACATTACCAGTGTTTAAAGCAGCTGTTTCATTTTTAGATTACAAAAAATTGTGGGTGACAAAACATTGCTAAATTGGTTTCGTGAAAATGAAATTGATTGCCCGAAGTGACGAGCACAGGCTTTTTTAGCTGCCAATCTGAATATGAGTTTATGGAGTTCAAAATCCTTATGCTCACATTTTAAATATTATAGGTTATTTGTCAATTTTGTTTGAATATTGACGATCAGTATTTCCTATAAATGAAATTAAATGAAATATATTTAAAACAAAACGAAGCTTATTGAAATGATCTTGCTTCTTAATGAAATTGGATGTGACAATTACATTCTATCATGCATTTAAGTAAAATCACAATGTTGTTTAACGAATTTAAATTCTCATAAATATTTGAAGATGCATGTAAATGAATATAATTGAAGGAATTTCACATGTTGATGACCGATAGCGTCGGGGAAACGATACCACTCGAAATTGGCTGAACATAAATATTTGTAAGTGAACAGAGTGTGAAATTGGCCGGGAAAACCTATAATACAACTGCACGTTTGTAACTTATGTGCACTTTTACCTTAGATTTACTGCGCATCCTAAATGTTTAGATTAGTTGATATCTTAAAATCAGTCCGGTCGTTTTTGGCGGCATCGAACCTCGGACATCAAAGGATGTCATCTTTTTTCATCTTTTCAATTTGACCAGGTGTTTCACATTCATGACTCTGAGCTGTTGCTCCATTCATGACACCTCCCTGCTCACACCCACATTTGATTGAATAATCTTTGTAAGCATCGGCATTATATACATTTTCTTTTAGCCTAGTGGGTTTTTAATCTGTGGATGGAGGTTGGTGGAATGTAGAAAACGAGCGCGCATCTGATCTGCGCAGCAAAAAAATGCGCACATCAGATGCGCAATGGTTTTCCGACCTTCCACAAGCTAGCCTCCGTCCACCAATCTCGAAGAGCGACTAATCTTTTACAGTAATGCCCTACCTTCCACCAATTTGGTAGTTCAGCTGGGCCCCAGGATAAATCACCGAAGAGACGTGCATGATAAGCCATGTTATCAACCAAACTGTTTCCCGATGATATTGCCTCGTCTGGAATAATGCTCTTGTTTCCTACTCCTAGTACCTCCCCAAGAGGTGGAGTGCATCTTAAGTTCGACTCGTGTATGCCATCTAGAATTTTATAAAAAAAATTAATTGAATTTTGAATTGAATTGAATTAATTCATTTCCTTTTTCATATACATCAATACAAAATAACATCACTAGTAAAAAAAAAAAAAAATAAAGGAGGCGAGTACCCTTTGTTGGGATCGCCTTTACAACAAATAAAAAGTGAAACAAAATCATCTCTTTGAAGAAAATTAAAGAAAATAAATTATTACATATCATTATTTGGAGTAAACAAACAATTGAAATATAAAACGAGATGGATAAAGGAAAAGAAAAATTAATAATGATGAAGATGAAGAAAGATCGAGGTCGTGTTCTGTTACACAAAGTTTTTTTTTATTATTGCACTCTAAATTGCAGGATTTAAATGCGTAAAACATTTGATATCGGTCCCTACTAGTCTATGGGAAGGTCGACTAACACCTTTGCGTTTTTAGTCTGGGTCGGCCCAGCGTTTTGTCATATAGAAACGCTCCCCTGACACAGGTCATGCGGGAAACCGACGGTCGGCGTACGCTCCTTGAGCGCAAGCCGAACGTCAGTCTACCGTCTGATCAGCCGCTGATCAGACGCTGCGTATGCTGTGTCTATAGGCTAGGCTGATGCAGGCTAAAATCGCAAGGGTGTGAGTCGGCCATTATTTTTGTTTACAATATGGTTTTGGAGATACAGGACCAAAGACCACTTTACCGTCTGTTAACGTCGTTTATATAGGGACCTATACATGTGCAGGGAAGTAAAAGAAAAGGTTGACTTGCGCAGTGTAAGAGATAATTATATCATAACGGTACGCGTAGTTCGTTTAATCAGACATTTTGAAGCGGGTGCACTACAACAGTTTAACAGGTCAAAAGGGTATCATAGTGAATATAGCCCGACTTAAACCCAATACATATATTTCCCTTTTTAGTGTTTTATTAAAATATGATTAATTGGTGGTGCTTTTATAACACATTTTTAATGATACCCGGTACGAGCACCCATTTGGTTTAAGGCCCTGGTCACATAGAGCCCCGGAAGCAACACGATTCATCACGACTCTTTGTTAATTCACAGATTACTGCCTCAGAACAAAGAGTCGTGTTAACTCGTGTTGCTTCCGGGGCTCTTTGTGACCGGGGCTTTAAAGTGACACGCCAAGCTTGCTGTATATACACATACCTATGTAATTGGCAAGTGGGCCAATACCTAGAAGCTCTAATCGGAGACTCGGCATACTCTGGAAGTAGGTGCGAGGGTGAAATCTGATGAAGCGCGCCATCACCGGCGGGTGGAGTGCATGCTCGACAGGATCAAAATGCTCATAATTTCCAGGAAATATCTAAAAACGAAAAAGATTGAGTCTCGGATATATATATGTATTTTTTTTTTACAATTATGACCCATAGAATTTACCTAATTCTTGTTCGGGAAACCAATATGAATAGTAAACGTAAGATTCCAATGCGTTAATCAGACTTTGATTTTAACTGTATGTTATTTTAGTCTGCAGTGCTTTTTTGTGACTCATTTTTAAATGATATATATGAATCATATTATTGGGCTATTGTTATGTAATGAAGAAATACAGTAAAATGAAAATATAAAACCAATCGAATCAGTATATTATTGAATAATGAGTACCGTTGCGCCTGTAGCTGTGTAGACATCGCTGTATGGGATCCATGAATCAATGACTAAACACGTAGAAAGTGTGTAAGAAGTCACCCACTCGACAGTCGTGTGATCACCTTGTGTAATCACCCCTGTAATAAGATACAGGGAAAGAAGATCAACCTGTATCCAAGGGTTGGCGTAGTCGTCCACATTCGGGCTCCAGCTCGATGCGGAGTTCAGGCGTCCAGTGCCACCGCAGCTCCCGTTGTCCGCACAACTGGATCTCGCAATGGCCGAATCGGGGAAAGCGCCAGATTCCATCCCGATGGGATTCCCTTTAGGTCCGCATATTGGGGCTGGAAAAGAAATTATATGATTAGAAAATGAAATTCATTCAGAAATTACGTTGCCTACTAATTTGGACAATACTTGGCAGTGTAATATCCTTTAATGCATCTTTGGTCTGTAATTATTATGTAACACTAGGACAATTTAATTAGAGTATGGCGTACGTAAGAGGATTTGAAAATACGCTGGTGTACGTCGTTTATGTTAGAGGTACATTATCCGTATGTTGAAACCCACTCTTAAATGATTAGAGACGTCAAGTTAGGCGAGCTTTCGTCTTCGACGTATGCCGAAGTGTGGATCACAAGTCCTGCCTTAGTTATAGTCTATGGCGTAGACAACTTAAACGTCAATAGGGTATCGTATTTTACAGTCAGTCTGTTATGATCGACATGACTTCCGGTTAGGAGCCAAACCGCTACCATTTTGATTGCGAAGATTGCAGAGCAGAAAAATCACAGACTTTGTTTACCTGGAATAGCGAGTGAGCAAGCTTTATTTCAGTAGTTCACAGATATTCGCAAACGTATGTGTTCCGCATATTTTTATAAACAATCGAAGCCTAAGAGGGGACAAATCCAAATACACGCAACGACAACAAGCATCGGAAAGTCATACAAAGTGTTCCGAGTTTCTGAGCTTGGCAAGGTGCATAAGCAAGGAAATGTTTAAATATCGTTGTTGTCAAAACGCAACAAGCCGTCCGTTCGCGCTCGCAACCGGAAGTCCTGTCGACCATGACGGACTGACTTTAAGAACGTGCTCATTAGGAATGCACACCCTATCCATGACGTATTCCACGTACTTTGCGTATTAGGATGAAGTGTGTCAGTGATTCCTCCAAATAGGGATTTCATGCGCCGTCAAGAACGTCGGGCTGGGGCAATATCAATAATTTAAAAACACCGGAGATACCGTTGTATTAACACGCACATATTAAAAACTCTATTATGACATACCAGAAATATTAGTAATTCATGCAGACTTGATTTAATATGAATATTTAGAGGGGAGGGGCATTAGATATGTATATTACAACACACCTTAGATATATAATTTGTATATGTGTTTATAAGAATTTGAAAACATGGAAAGATTAGCCAATAGGAAGTCAGGGTACTTACTTGTACAACAAACGACAGCCATGATCATACCATTGATGACGTCATCAATTTCCTTGGTTTCAAACCAGCAGTCTGTGATGTTTACGGCAGTCTTGTGACATCGCACAACACCGAATTTCTCACTGATGTTTGCCATGTCTAAGTTATAGACATTACCGCTTACGGTCGCGAATGCTCCCTCCTGGTAACCTAGATACCGACAAACCAGGTGGGATGTGGCCATAGACCACCCCTCGCTTATAAACACCATGAGTTGGGCTGGAAAACCACGAGCGGTAAAGCCAACTATGCCCTCAGAGGTTGTGTTGTTTGATCCGAGTAGCTGTACAGACTGGATGTAGTGTCCGGCTGCAGAACAAAGTAATGAGATGAATTAGTCGTACCTTATCGAAGTGCTTGGAGCAATTACAACCTCAGTAATTTATTGTACATGTATATTCGCTGTCAAAAGTTCAAATAATATTTTAGATTCAACCAGTGCTATATTCATAATTTCTAACCCTTGGCTGATACAGGTATCATTGGAAATGTCAAAAGATCATTGGTTACCGTATATTCCAATACACAGGCGATTAAAAAATGATAAACATATTCGTGTACGTGTTGCCCGACGCTTAATCTCTACAGGTACGCACCGCGTGCAGTTACATTTCTGTGGGTAGCTTCGGCAAGGAGAGTACGATCGTTTCACTGATTTAAATACGTACTTCCTGAGCATTAGACCATTTTACTCTTAAGCGATAGTACATTAGCATTTGCTATTTCTATATTTTATATGTTTTAGTTTCATATACAAGTATGTCAAGAGGATAAATTCATGAAAGCGTTTTATGTGTTTGTTTTTGCTTTAATTATATATCAATAGAAAGAGAACAATCTGAAAAGCAAATTAAGAAAGAAATGCTCAAAATTTGTAAGGTAAATTACATAACCCACCTATGTATATAGTATAGAAATATACAATGACTCTCGAGGGTTTGGTTAAAACTATTCGAACGAATGAGCATCAGATAGTACCATACTCCCGAGGGCCAACGGCCCGAAGGAGAACTATACTATCTGATGCTCATGAGTGCGAATAGTTTTAGCCAGTACCGAGAATCAAGTCATTGTATATTACTTTTATATCCCATCTTACAACAACAACAACAACAACAAATTAGTCTATAGCAGCATATTAAATAATCTTACACTGTCTTAATGATAATTTGATAATCTGATAAATTGTTTTTCCAGTCTCTGGCTCGTCTTCTCGTTGAGCGCACCATGCGAACAAAGCCCGCCAGAAGTTTCCCGTGCCGAGGAGCTGGGAAGCACTGTCTCTCTCGCGCGCGGGAAGGTCTCTTTTAGCCGACTACGCATGCGCGCGAAAAAAGTAACTTTTTTCCCTAGGGAAAAACTTACTATACGTACTATTCAATGGCAAACGGCTTTCTTGGCAAATGTATTCATTTTTCTCGCCTGTACACTGTCAATGCAACGATCTTAGTGTAAGGGATATAATCACATATGATTAGCACTTTATTCATAGTTGATATTTTCATTCAATTTCTACATGTATTTTAGTCTACTTATTTTCTGATACGCTTGGACAATGTATGATTTCTAGAAAGCCAATTTCCGCAACATGCATTGACTAAAGGACATTTAGACACATCACTCACTGTGAACAGAAGGGACAAAGGACTCGTAAAACCAAGGACATTTCACATCTGAAATAACATCTCTTTGAAGTAGGTTTCATGCCGCGTCTTAAAGAATGAAAAAGAATGTTGGCAAATGTGTGCTTCTTAAAACGCTTCACCAGGACGGAGAACAATCACTAAACCCGCTGCTAGAATAGCCATTATTCGTTAACAATAACGAAAGTTTTATTGTGATGGTAATTATATTTTCTCATGTTTTCGCTGAACAAGTACCGCACATGAACAACATCAAAGGATCGCCCTATGTGTTGTTCATCTTTTGAATTTGACAAGGTGTTTCACATTCATGACTCTGAGTTGTCGCTCCATTTATGAAACCTCCCTGGTAAAACGTACGCAACGTCATTCGAGCATTCACAATAGCTTCATGGTTACACAATATCATCCCATGTTTGACTCCTGTCCAACATATTTCCACATAATACGAAGGATGGACATTTCTTTTGTGTTCATCGGGGTATTGCTAATGCTTGAATCGAGGTGAGTACTGGGTGAACTTACAGTTTTCACACCTGCTACAAATGATCCCATCCACACAGACACAGTTGAGTACATCTACGAACTCTGTACAAGTCCCTCCATTAAGGCGAAAATATTACATGAATATTTACATTAATACCATAAGCAATAACAAAACTAGCATGTAAAAATAGTTAATCGCTTTGTGAGTACTGGAGTAAACTTACAGTTTTCACATCTGCTACCAACGAAACCATCCTCACAGACACAGTTGAATACATCTAAGAACTCTGTACAGGTACCACCGTTCAGACAAGGGTGACGGTGGCATTCTAGAGAGATATGAAAGCAGGGAGGTGTTTCACCAACATAAGAAAAACTTTACGAACGACATTACGCACGAATGGTATTAGTTCTTGCGCTGAATGGTCTAGAATCTTCCGCGTATTACACTTGTTAACGTATTCCAGTCTTTCTTAAAGTCGTGTGTAACTTTAAGAACGATTTGGTGAAACACCGCCCAGTTTGGTAATATGGTGGTTCTAAATTGTAACTCCTGGGTTAAGCTTTGCATTCAACCATTTTGGAGACTATACAAGTAACGTTTCATTTATTTGTTTTCTTAATCTATTAAGACTCCAGATAAAAAAATAGACAATATAGATCAAAGATGATAGATTAGATAGATTAGATAAATGGTTTATTGATTAAAAATCGTTGCAGCTATTAAATAGCTGAATTATGATTCCAATCTACAAAGTAAAACATGAATAATACAACATTATAAAAAGATATGTAAAAGATTAATTGAAGATTAAACACCTCTCGACATTCGAGAGAAAATTGCAGGTGCAGCTGCTCTGACAGCGCCCTCTAAACAAAATCAATATATCAATAACATCACATACGACTGTTTTGACTGAAAATAGTACGAATGGAAAGTTGAAAGGAAAGAAGCAAGGAAGATAAGTAAACACATAAGAAAAATAAGAAACCATTAAAAAGCAATAATTGTTAGAATGGAATACATCTAAGAACTCTGAACAAGTCCCTCCATTCAGACAAAAGCGACGGCAGCATTCTGGAGATATACCAAAGCAGTGGTCTTTAGTTTTAACTCCGGATTTAAAGCCCCGGTCTCATAGGGTCCCGGAAGCAACATAATTCAACATGATTCTTTGTTCGGAGGCAATTAACTGTGAATTATCAAAGAGCCTTGTTGAATCGCATTGCTTCCGGGGTCCTATGTGACCAGGGCTAAAGCAGTCTGGAAACATGGCGGTCTTCATTTTAAACCTCTCATTCAAGCTTTGTATGCAATATTGTGGAAAGCTATGAAAGTTACTTTCTCTTGATTTGTCTCAGCTAAGACTTTAATGTCTTCATTCATTTCATCTTCGTTCATTAAGTAAATATAATATCAATCAGTAAATAAACAGCATCAAACACAATTAGCATAACAATTTAAGAGTATAAATATAAAGCTGAAAGAACACAAACAATAGAATTAAAATCCCGCAATAAATAATAATTTTAAGAATCTGTTTCTCGAAACCAAATAGTAAATAATTTTCCACTACCGTGTAGTATCCTCGCTTTATCGACTGATCGACAATCTTACTTCTCCACCGTGAACCTCCCCCACCCCCCTCTTTTTTTTATGTATTTTTAAAAATGAATATTATGTTATGTAAGTAGGAACTTCGACTTTCACTTTTCACTAAAGACTATGCCTTCGCTTAGCGCGCTACTTTAACTCATTCATGTCTATGAAAAGGAACAAATGGCTCTTTCTATGGAAAGCCATCGAAGGGATAATTCGAATTAGTATGGTATGCGGACTGACCAATCGGCAATCTTTATTTCGAAAAGCTTATCTTAATTGAACTTGCGTGTGTGTATCGATGTCATCTATCGTGCAACAAATCTTTACACTATACTATATGTAATATTTAGGGATAATTATGTAAGTAATGTTGTATTTTTAAACTAACATGAACTATGGCGTCGATTGCATTCAATACTGGGCTTACGCTTTACAACGCGCACGCTATGGGCGTTAGATGTATGGGCAGCCATAGTGGACAAAATGTGCTCTCATCTGTAAAGACAATAAGATCCTGAAGCCCTCAAAGGTCATTTTGTTTAACAGGCTTTGTAAAATGCATTAAAACCGTTTTGGCCGTCCATAGATTTAACGTCGTTAATAGCGGTCGCGTTGGAAAGCGAAAGCCTCGTAATATGTTTTAGACGTGGACCGGGCTTTAAATCTAACGGTTTTCTTACCAGGCTCTCTACAGACGAACCGATTGATCATGTTGATTGCGCTGGTTACAGCTGATTTGAAGGTTGTCGATAATTCCACAGGAACTCTTTTTAATACGTACTGTATGGTTTCTCCGTCCAACGACGTCATAATCGGGCATGTTATCTTTGAAATGTGCATGCAATATATCTGATCATCTGTAATAGTTGTAGGAAAATAGATATGATTTTCGGTTGAAAAAACATTTATATAAATGTTGAAACGTGCAACTATAATTGTGTGTGGTATCCCACCTGCTCACCTATCCTGTCTTTTCTTGTGTTCATAATTTTGAGCGCACAATAATGCAAAGCGTCTCGAGAACTCCGCCGAATGGATAGACGCACTATATGAATTACATCTACTATTATTATCCGAGGACCAACGATATATCAAACCTACAATATGATCACGAACGTAGTTTGGTCGATGGCTGATGAAATTTATGAATTAACTTTTTTGAGAATTATTTTGCTTTTCCATATACATTCACACAAAGTAATTGGGTTTCTATTATAATTATTAATAATAATAATAATATATATTTCAGCAATAAATTTTTAAAGCAATTCAGCTTTTATTGGTAGACCAAATTCTCGTCAGAAAATATATTGTGGAACATTGCTAATCAAACAAACAAATTAAGGAGGTTTCGATTTGCATATCGACGTAGCCAGCCGACGTTTGTACGTCGTTCTTTTGCGCAATTTTGTATTGTTACGTCACAATTACGTTTCATCAGCGACGAGCCACTCGTCTACTACCCCAATCTGTCATGCGAATTTGTTCAGTCATCTGCATGTGAGGAGCGACCTTATTTTACTCGCGTGATCTGGCATGTGTTAATATGACGTAATCAGATGTCATCTCTATTTAGGCCCGGGTACACCAAACATGGCACGGCATTACGGCACGGTATTTACGCGATTTCTCCCCTGTGATTGGCCAACTGTGAAGCTTCCTTTGCGTGGAGCAGCGCGCTGACCAATAACAACCAAGCTAGCGCGTATATAATACCGTGCCGTTATGCCGTGCCATGTTCGGTGTGCCCGGGCCTTTAAACGAGTGGACTGAAATAAACACTGATGTTGGAATCTGGTGAATAAAGCGGTGGGTTGTCGACTATTACATCGGGTCGACTGGGCACGTTGACTGAAAGAGAAATCTCCCAATGAATGATATTAAACAAATTATATCCCTGATGATATTAAACAAAGTTGCTCATTGCATATATTTAAGAAGAAGTTAAAGTCATATCTTCTAATGCATTAATATGACCTCTTCTGTTTTCAATCGATGTAAGCCTACTCATTCTTTCAACGTTTTTTTTTTTATTATATTTTATTATTATTATCAAGACGTATATTTTCAGATGTTATAAATTGTCTTATAGCGTATCGTTTTGAATATTCATTATCAATATTTGTTATACATTTATTCACCGTTTTGGACAATTTTGAGGTATATTTAAATTTCCATCTATAGGTGGACCAATACCCTACAAGATGTGCTTTTTCGTTGGTTCTCCTTCCCTTCCGATTTCGTGAAATCGTTCATTCTACTATGTATACCAATTCTATGTGTTTTACTCTGTGACTTGTACTCTACATACATTTGTAATTATTTGTATAGAAATTTGTAAATATCATTGTGAATATTGTAAATATTGAAAGTGGAAAATAAAATAAATTCATATTCAAATTCAAATTCAAATTCAAATGAATAGCATTCACCACTTACCTTTAGAATACTGGTCCGCGGAGCTGCACATGATCAAGGAGAATCCCAACCAAATCTGACAGAATGCACGAATCAAATTAAACATTTTTCTTCTTTTTGACAAAATTAACCCTTTGGCTACTGGTACCGGGTGGTCGCTACACGAAGTTTACTGGAATTTCAGAATTCATGAGTCAATGGGTTATGCCCCGGTCACATAGGACCCCGGAAG
>BQKZ01001757.1:54854-75074 GCA_036244855.1 Temnopleurus reevesii
TTGTTTTTTTTGCTTTTGGAATATCTCCGGATGGTCTCTTTCCAGCGGTTTTCCAGTGACAGTCTGAATAGGACATCATTCTCATCATCAATCTCCCAGTGGATACTCACAAGTTTCACACGTGCTGCCGATGAACCCTTCCAGACAGTCACAGCTGAATCCATCTATAAGTTCATTACAAGTCCCTCCATTCAGGCAGGGTTGACGGCGGCATTCTGTGGATATAGGAATGTTGTGGGAATAAAGTGATTGCCACTACTTTCATACACACCATGAACAAAAAACGGTGCAGCTTTGCACAAATAAAGTAAGATTGCATCGGAGAATCGTTTAGGTTTTGATAATACACCCATTCATAAAGATACAATTAATTAATACGTTAATTTCCTTCAGCAAGAAATTCATCCACCTGTGCTGCACTCAACCCAGGTAAAAAATGGGTAACTGGCAGGAATTCATTCCTTGGAATGCTTGAGCGCCTAACTGGCTTGCTCGGCAGTTATAGCCAGGGTAATGATATGGTACATAGTATCAAGCGCAGTAGAGTATATGCATATAATAATTGCGCTATATTAATGGACCTATTATTATTATCATTATTATTATCCGGCGGATAATCTGATATTTTCTATAGAAAGGCTTTGCCACCGTTTCGTGGGTCTATATTTGATGTCTTATGCACCCGGTCGTTGGTCAAAAGACGTGAGTGGCTCAGTCGGTAGAGCATTCAGATTGGAATGAAGCGATTCGTAAAGATGCGGGCTTGGAAACCAAAGCTAATTTTTTTTGTATTATTTTCTGAAATATTATAATCTGAGGATAAAGAAAACTGTATTCCCTGTGTTGTAAATGTATTAAAACTGTATAAAGCGCAATTATCAACAATTCGCTAACTCCGGCCGGCACCACTGGGTATTCAAGTTACCATAGTTATTATAACAATAACATAAGAATAAATGAATAGATAGACACATTTTTTTGGATGCCCTCAATCAACCGACCCTCTGAAAATGGCCTGACCTGATTTTGTTTTTATCACTCAATTGCAAAATCACTACAAAATTAGAAAAAAAAACATGTGTAGTACAACAAAGTCATTTTCAGATAGAATTTGTCTTTTCACTCCCTTTCAAAGGACTTGTGCGAATTGTGGTTAAAGTATGGTTTTAAAAGATATCCAACCAACTGACGCCTTTTTCCAAAAAATAAAATTTGAGAGTATCCAAACAATGTTAGGGGTCTAATTGGGTGTTGATCGAAATAAACTGCAAATCAACTGCGACTTGATATGCAACTTGTAACGCGCTTTTCCATTTGCCGCATCGTATACGCATTTCAAAAATACGCGCATGAAACAATGAATTTTATTTGCACGTTCCGATCAACTGCAACTTGGGATCAATTGCAACTTTTGAACAATACCCAACAAGTGTTTTGACATCTTTTAGATAATCTTGCTTGTTCTTTTGAAGGATAATTATTTATATATCCTACTTATAAGATTGTATCCATTATGATTGGTCAAAGAACAGTCATGGGATTAAAATTATTTTCACCATGAAATAAATGAATATGGCGTGACGTCATCCTCGGAATAGTTTTCGTTATGTAATTATTCTGACGTCATCTTTTACGATAACTGCATTTTCAACTATCGATACCAAGATATCAAGATCAAAGGTCGTCGAAATATAAACAACAATGGCGGCACCCAGTGGAGAAATCAACGACGATAAACCGAGATTTAATCTCGTAGATGATGATGATTTAGAGGAATTCATTTCATCGACAGATTACAAGTAGGATATAAACTTGATTACTATTTCGGTTTACTTGTGTAGAATATAAATCAAATATACCATGAACATATTCGATTTACTATATAACCGGCATAGTGACTATTTTCTTCGGGGTTGTGCCACTCAGAAAATAGTGCTATGCCAGTCACCTCACAATCCAAAATTTCAACTAGAACTTCTCAGTGCATGGTATACGGTATTTGATTTCTATCGTCACGCACTTACCAGGATCTTTACAAATCAAATGGATACTTGATCTGTAAAGTTGTTGTACTGGAATATGCCGTTCCATGGTAGAGTCAATTCGTTTTAAGACGCTTTGCACTCTCTCTCCATCGAATGTCGTAATTACAGGGCATGTTATTCGTGTGGTATTCGAACAGTACTGGTGACCATTTGTATAACCTGTAACATGTGCAAAAATAAAATGTATAGTTTGTTAAATACACAAGACAACTCATCATGATTATAAAGATTCCTTTTAACATGTTTAAAGGGAAACTACTCTAAGACATAACATTACTATCATTAAATGAAGGAGAGTAAGATGAACAAGCTGTGAAAATTTGAGCAAAATCAGATAGTCCATTCAAAAGTTGTTAATTTTCAAAGTTTTGATGTACACTCTTCACGGGCCCCTTAAATTGGCAAACGTACAGGCACAAAATGGCTGCCAACATGGAGAACTCTCTATTCACGTTATACACAAAATTACACATTTTCATCTTTTTCCAGAAAAGTAGATAGAATTTTTTTTTTTGGTTAACTACATTATAGCCACATCAATTCTGCAAGCATTCCAGAAAGAACGATCGGGATTCCTCATTTGAAATATGATATTGATCCATTTTCAATAAATTTATATACAAAGTGAATGAGGAGTTCTCCATGTATGACATCACAGATTATGCTAATTGGCTATACGTTGCCAATTCAAGGATGCCCAGCACAGGAGGAAATGATAACTTTCAAAATTCATAACTGTTGAACGAACTATCTGATTTTGCTCAAACTTTCACAATTTGTTCACCTGATTTTTCTTCATTTACTGACAAAACATTATTGTCTGGGTGTAATTCCCCTTTGAGGCTAAACCAGTGAACACCTGAAGCCATTTGCACGATGTAGTTTTAACTATCCGTTTCTTGCTAAGGGGGTGTTGCTCAAAAGTTGCGATTGATCGCAAATTGCAGTTGATAGGAACGCGCCAATCAAAATCGTTGTTTTGTGCGCGTCTTGTTGAATGCGCATATCGCGCGCGAATGAAAATATGCGTTACAATTTGTAAAGTTGCAGTTAATCTGCAGTTAAATTTGAGCAACACCCCCTAAGACGTTTTAACTTCTTGAGCAACCCTCTGAACACGGACACCAACGTGGATACGTTTATGTTAAGAGGCTGGCACAAGAAGTTACGACGTCTTAGCATGAAGATGATAGCTAAGACCATTTTGTGCAACTGGCCCCTGATGACCGCTTGGTGCCTCCAGTTTGATACGGTTCCACTGGATATTCATCGACTACAATAATGTGATTTTTTTTTCTCAAAAAATCACGGGCAAAATCGGTGCCAAAATGGCCGTCTTGTTTATGGCTAGTACGGAGCTTAAGCAAAGAAGACGGTAGGGCCGATCAGGACGTTATTTCTCAAGCGCGCGAAAATCTAGCGGGCCGCTAAAGTTGAGAACGCCCGCTAGATTTCCCCGCGCTTGAGAAATAACGTCCTGATCGGCCCTTTCGTCTTCTTTGCTTAAGCTCGGAAGTGAGCCTGTCAAGCCCTGCACAGACGGCCATTTTGGCATCGATTTTTGCAGGTGATATTTAGCCAAAAAAAGATCGCATTATTGTAGTCGATGTTTGCCAAGTGGAGCCCTTCGATCGAAAATAAAAAGGAATCCATCGTGCATCTATAAATTGCAAACCGACGTCTCTAGAATTTTGCACAATTTGTTAAAGGATATCTGAGCCCCCCCCCCCCTAAAAGAATGATTTGCTAAATTGATACTAGGACACATAAAACAATCCCAATACAAATTCCATGGCATTGAAAAGGTACTCAGCTTTACAAAGAAAATTGGATTCTTTACAAATATTGAATTATAAAAAAAAATGTTCGCTGCTCATGAATAATTTATAGACGACTGGTATGAACTTTAGTTCAAACAGGAAACACTGAGACAGAAAACATAAAACATGAACGCATAACCTAAAGGTTCGCGCGGAGCATAATTCAGGCATACAGAGCTTAATTCGATTGTGAACAAATGTTATTTGCGGCTAACTTCTTACCCAGTAATATCAGGTGGAATAAAGTTATTTTTGTTTGATTTCATGCATTATACAAATTATATTTCTCCCTCAGTACCCTTTAAATATGTGTGTGCAAGCATGCTTGTTAAGCCGCTTTGCAAATTGCCATGGATTCATTCGAAAGAATGAACGACTTAAAATATATTTTGGTTGTCATGATTTCTATCATGAGGAATCATTCGGCTCGGGTGTTTGGTTCTTCATAGTTTATTTTCTTATATTATACATGATCTTTACTTGTTCGCATCTTCTGTGAACTCTGGAGATAACAAAATAATAAATACACTTTCTGAATTAACAAGATTAAGAAGACCATGAAAAAGATGGCCCTTGTGCGCATCCAAAACTTGAATTTTACTCCCATAAGTATGAGAAAACTATGATGGCGTTCACACTAACATGATAGCAAAAAAATCGACTCTCAACGGTGACCAGGCAACAACTCATGACCACGGTCATATGATATCGTGAAAAGTAATTACTTGAAATATACATGATCTAATTTGTCGTGTGCTGTGCGCATGTGTGTGTCAGCTGGACTTGTGGTACCTCATGGCCGACTCACACCTTTGCGTTTTTAGCCTGGCGCGTTAGCCCAGCGTTATTTATTTTTTTTTTAGTTTTTTTAAATGAAAAACGCTTCCTAAATGCTCAGAGACACAGGTCATACGATGGACTGGCGATTGAAGTGCGCTCTTTGAGCGCAAGCCGAACGTCGGTCCGCCGTCTGATCACTATAATTATGTATTCTAATGACGTCTCCAACATGCATTTGCGCTTATTATTCGAGTAGCTTGTCTGAGGAAATCACATCCGAAATGGGCCAGAGGCATTAGTACGTGTGTACCGATACACTAAACATTTGGTGACGTCATATTTTTGCCCTAATTAGTCTTGTCGTATGAGATTCTTTCTAGTTTAAATGTTTGGTTAAAATGAGCAGACATCATTTAATTACATAATATATCTACAAAACAGATCAACACAACAGTAAAAGATGAACAAAAATTAATTTACATGTTATCATTTCCTATGAATATCTACTTTAAAGGGGGAATTGACGCGATACCTCGCTGTTCTGTGAGTGGGTGGAGGAAAATGCAATGGTCAAACTGTGAAAATATGATCAAAATAGCCATAGGATAATCCATTTAAAACTTATAAATTTTCAAAGTTCTGATTTTACACCCCTCATAGGCTCCTTAGAGTGGTAACATGCAGGTATAAAATGGCTGCAATATGGAGAACACTCCTTTCATTTTGTACACAAAATTTCACAGATTGTTTCTTTATGCTTCAAGCCGAGAGAAAAGTGAAATTTAATCTACTTTCCTAGATAAAAATGACAATGTGAAAATTATGTGTACAAATTCAATAAATGGAGAATTATCTATGCTTGCAGCCATTTTGTGTATGCTATGATGCCAATTTAAGGGGCTCATAAAGTGTGTAAATCAAAACTTGAAAATACATAACTTTTGACTGGATTGTCGGATTTTGCTCACATTTTCACTGTTTGATAATTTCATTTTTTCATGGATCATAGAAGACTTCTTGATTCAGGGCAATTAATGTGACATATCTGGTTTAAATCAAAATATGAACAATACAGGGTTCGAAACCATCAAATGTGAAAGGAGAAATTTGAAGATATCAAAACGACGATTTTTTATACACAAAAGTAAAATTGTGTCTCTAGTTTATATTAATGATAATTTTGGATCTCAAAATGTGCATTACTATCACTGTAGAGTTAAGAAAGTATAATTGACATGTACTCCGCCTTTTATAGTGACAGATACAACTATACTGTTGAATATTTTCTTAAATTTTAACCGCACAACATAATTCACTGTTATGTTACTTTATAACTCTCTCTCTCTCTCTCTCTCTTTCTCCCTTTCTCTCTTCCTGTCACTCCCTCTCTCTTAAAGCACCTCTACACTGCTTGATACAGATGTTGTTCCTATGGGAACAATATGCTCGTAAATCTAACATTAAATATTTGACCTTGGTATAATTTGTCCCATTTACACACATATAACTTTGTATGGCTTGAAACTTACATTCTACAATTATCTAAAACTTCTTTTGTTTTGGATAACTTTCTCTAAATCATTAATAAACTTTCGGATCCTAAGGAATATAATGATAATGGACGGCTTAGCACTTTTCACTTCTTCATGAGAAGTTCCTAAGCGCTCTTTACAGGGCGCACTTTGTGTGGCTTAAAACTTGCATTCTACAATGATGTAAAAATTCCTTTGTTTTGGATAACTTTTTCTTAATCATTGATATACTTTCGGATTCTAAGGAATATAATTTTGTCAAGCAATTCATAACTAATTATGATCATGTTGAGAATACACGAAATAACTTTTCAAATNATCGATATTTTGATGTTTTTTGGTGCATCCGAGAATATCAAAATCCCACAAACCTGAAATTTGGGGTATCGATTAATCATGTATTGTAATAGTTTTGATGATCTTACCAAGGCATATCCCAAAAGGAATTTTGAGGAATCAATGAATCCAAAAGCAAGATCAATTCCTAACTGCAGAAAAAAAAATACAAAAATTCATATTCTTTGGATGGAAAATTCATTGTTTTGGATTATCATATCAATATATTTTGGTCTCATATTAAAGATAATTCAATGCCAAAGAATTTGGTACCATTTTTGTGGAGTAATTATGCATATTCGATAGGGTTTTTGTCGGTTTTGTAAGAAGTGTACTACAAATGGTGGCCATTTTGAAAATCCTGAATAGTTTCTTTAATCGGATGTTGTGCAAATGCAAACATAGGTTACTGACTCTGACTTTACCTACAGAGTCCGAGAATATATAGTTTTACTACTCTCCATAAAATTTTTACTCGGGAAATTTTGTGACATAGCGAACTGGACTATACAACGAGTGTGTCCATGACCTTGACGCAACTTCTAGGAACCATAAATAATCCTATGTTTTCAGTCGTAGTTTCAAAACCACGTATCGTCTTCACCTAGCGAAGCCTTAAGTTATATACCCTCGCAGACATTCGTAGTTTATGAATACCGAAAATACAGATATTGATTGAGAAAATGGAAATATGATGAATTTGACATCTGTGGAGAGCTAAGAGGCTATGCAACATAACTGCATATCTGTAGAATGCTATATGACACTACCTTAAACAGGTTAATCAAGTTTTAAGAAAATAACCCAAAATGCTCTGTTCGCCGCAAATACTATATGTATTTTGATGACGTCTCCAAATGTATTCACGCTTATATTATGCGAGTAGCTTGTCTAATGAAATCACATCCAAAATGGGTCCAGCGCATCGGTACCAGAGAGTATTAACATACTATACTCTCTGATCGGTACGCGTAAACCGGTACATTACATATTTGGTGACGTCAGATTTCTGCCATAATTAGTCTTGTCGTATCCGATTCTTTCCAGTTTAAATGTTTGTGGAAGAATCAGCACTATGATCCATTAAAAACTTAAGGAATGAATTATAATGATAATGGACGGCTTAGCACTTATCACTTCTTCATGAGACGTTCCTAAGCGCTCTACCATGTCTATTTGGCGCACTTTGTGTGGCTTAAAACTTGCATTCTACAATGATGTAAAAATTCCTTTGTTTTGGATAACTTTTTCTTAATCATTGATATACTTTCGGATTCTAAGGAATATAATTATGTCAAGCAATTCATAACTAATTATGATCATGTTGAGAATACACGAAATAACTTTTCAAATGAGATATTCAAAGGCATCTCGCCAACGAACGCAAACGATAAATACAAATATTAATCACTCATTGGATGTGATGTGCTGCAGGATTATATAAAAAGATACAACAAATATGACGTACTTTTTACTTCTAGACTTCCTATCAATTTCCTTGTTTCCTATATTTACTTCCTGCATCACTTTCAATAATGTATGTATATATGTATGTTCTGATGATTGTTATGGTGCTGGTGAGACTTTCTTTATTTGAATTTCCCATATTTTATCCCAGTGGTATATTTCCATCTTTAAAGTGGAATACACTTGGGATCGTTAATAAAGGCTTATTATATATGAGTATGGTACTGGAGGTGTATATAACCATGATAACACTTTGGGATTCATTTTCGTTCATAAAAATATCATTAAAATCAGAAAAATGACATTTTCTGATTTACCCCCCACGTAGTACATTGCGTGGGGTCGTTTCCTAGAGCGAGTGCACCCATTTGGTTGTGACGTCACGATATAGCTTCCATCGATTTGACCAGTTGTTTTATGTACACTTGTACACTAAAATCCATGTTTTTTTAAACTGAGATATTTAGACTATATCAAAGTATTTTGTCAAAGAATCAGTACGAGGATAGAATAAATGAAAAACAAAGGATAACAAAAGGATAGACATTAATGCGGATAGAATAAACAAAAAACAAAGAATAACAAAAGGATAGACGGGAAATTGGGAAAGAATAAGCAATAAACAAAGAATTACATAGGAATAAACAGAAAATGATGATAAAATAAGTGAAAAACAAAGAATGACATATGGATAGACAGAAAATAAAGATAGAATAAGCGATAAACAAAGAATAACATAAGGATAGACAGATAATAAGGATAGAATAAGCAATAAACGAAGAATAACGTAGGAATAAACATAAAATAAAGATAGAATAAGCGATAAACAAAGAATTACATAAGGATAGACAGAAAATTAGGATAGAACATATGAAAAACAGAGAATATCAATATGATAGACGGGAAATGAGGAAAGAATAAACGATATACAAAGAATAAGAGCAGGATAGACAGAAAATGAGGATAGAATAAACGATAAACAAAGAATGATGGCAAGATAGACAAAAAATGAGGATATAATAAATGCAATACAAAGAATAACAAAAGGATATACACTAAATGCGGATGGAATAAGTGAAAAACAAAGAATAACATACATTCATCCAAGATTTGATTCAGAAACTACATCGAGCGCGCGTTTATGTATTCTGCAGTCACTTTACAACGCTACTTGATGACGTAGTTGCGCAGTAGCGAACGTTCACAAACGTTCTGCGCATCTCATCCAGGGGGTGATTATTATATGACTAATTAGTGGTTTATTGCGTACAAATTTCTCTCCATAGTGAAAAAAAATGGTATAGAATGCTGAATTAGGCGCCAAGGTCTACAATGATACCAAATTTTAGGGTATTTAATATCAAGTTTGTTCTACTTTAATTTATTTAGGACTATTTGAATTTTCCTTCTATAAGATTGAAAGTCACCGTAATAAGTGTGTACCTATACATATTCTGATTACTTCTCGATGGCTTTTTTTTATTTTGATAATTATTTTCAGATATTGTTTTGTCAAATAACTGTAAAATCCATTAGTGCCTGGTAGTGCCAATTCATAGCGAATATTGTATATTTTGTTGCATTTCACGATCACTGCTGCCAAAGTTCAATCGTACATTATAGGGTTTTTAGCGAAAACCTGGTAAAATCAAATTACCTTCACAATTAAACATAGATTATTCTTAATATATAATGGCTGCTCTAGCAAGGAGTTCAGTAATTGTTCTCCATCCTGATGCAGCATTTCAGGAAGGTCATATTTGTACGCAGAAGCAGCGGCTTTTAACCTATGTCTAAGTGAATAAAGACATGTTATTCCAGGGGCCTGTAATAACATAATAAAAGAGATACAATCAAATATCTATTGAATCTCCATAGTACACATTTTGCCATAGACTTGCAATTAATATTCATCGTAAGTCTACTCGTATCTTTTATTTTACACGCGCCAAATGTGAAAACTTTGGGCAAAGTTCTTCAATTTTTAATCATCTATGTTGTGTTTACTTGAATGTATAATAAAACCCCTGGTGGCATTGGCCTAGGATGCTTTATAGGGGATAAAACCACTGGGAGTGTATTTTCATTGTAACTGCGAAATTTTGAACAAAATCAATCTCATAATCCATTCAATTATTATGAGATTTCACATTTTGAAGGGTATCCCGGTATACCACTAAAGGCCGACTCACACATTTGCGTTTTGAGCCTGCGCCGGCCCAGCGTTTTTGACATTAAAAAACGCTCCGTGCACGGTGGACTGACGTTCAGCGTACGTTCCATGAGCGCGAGTCGAACGTCACTCCACCGTCTGATCAGCGTATACTTTGCGCTCGCGTTCGATGGCTATTTTTTTTATCTTCAAAAACGCTGGGCCGACGCAGGAAAAATCGCAAAGACATGAGATCGGCAACCTTGACGGATTCTATGACATTATGTCGGACTACTCCAAACTCATGCTGTACATTCCAAATTCAACTGTTCTCTTCTTTTTTCAGACAAGTGAAAATAATGTTGTTGTGTTTTTAACTTGAGCATAACAAGACTTCATAAATTCTGCATATATTTCGTCACTGATTTTACGAACCAGCCTACTAAAGAGGGGTGGTTGCACGAACCAGTCGTAGCAATTAATTTGAAATAAATGCAATTGAAATGACATGATTTAAAAGTGGTATGCCATTGTACTTGATGCTTTGTCGAGGTTTCTACGTGTTTAAGCAGCGGCCCCCTTAGTTATAGGCCGGTTCGTAAAAATGTTGACGATTTAAGAAAGAATCCTGTTGAAATCTTTTTCTTAATGTTACCATAAATCCAGTATTAAAATTGGTATGTACAAAGTAAATGAATAATTGCACGACAGTACGTCAAGAGTTCTGCACAGATCCCAAGGAGTATTTGGGATCATGATATCATTGAGAATTTGTAAAATCATTACTTTTTAACGGATTGCTTAAAGATTTTGCTTGAAATTGTCACCATTTGTTTTTCTGACTTGTTTTATTCAATAGGATCATGTAATTTCAGAGGTAGGCTCCCCTTTAACAACAAAGTGGAATAATAGACGACACTTTACGGACTGCAAATATATTAGTTAGGTTCACACTGAGAACCTAAACCTGAAAATTTCAGAAACTATGACAAAAAATATGTTAGCTTATACATGCAGCGCGAAGGGGAGATGTACAAGTCGACTTCTTGCATTTTCGACAAGGCGCCTTGACGTGTTGAACAATTCACCTCCGCGGTACACGTATAAGCTTCCGTATTTCAGTCGTAACTTGTGAAACCTTCAGGTTAAGCCCCGGTCACAAAGGACCCCGGAAGCAACACGATTCACCCCGACTCGTTGTTCTGAGGCAGTTAACTGCGGATTAACAAAGAGTCGGGGTGAATTGTGTTGCTTCCGGGGTCCTATGTGACCGGGGCTTTACGGCTCTCAATGTGAAAGTATCTAATCATAAAGTATTATTCTAACCTTGATAAAGAAAGCTAATTTAGCATCCATTGTGCGATTGCATTTAATTACAGGCGAAAGCCATTTTTATTCATTGTTTGTCTCTACAGCCTTTATCATGTTTATGGAGTTCTCTGAAACGCACAAAACCTTGCACAATAATCCTTGATTACTTCCATTTACATTGGATCAATCATGCGTTTACCCATCAATACCCAGCGTATGTGAAAGAGAAAAAAACGAATACAAAAATTACACTGTCCAATTAAATAATCATACACTTGCTGTATGATGACAGACATACAGAGGGAAGTCGCTTAACTAACGTTTAATTTGTTCGGCATGAGCCCGATGGATGTTAGCATCAGTCAAGCATATCCCCAGCGTATCATTGCGCTCATTGAATGTAAACTCCTCAAAACATTTTTGGAAATCCAAGTTTACGGACACATAGCAAAAATATAGGAAATGTATTTCCATATCGAGCAATATCACTGAAAAGACTGATTTGTTACCAAAAAGTATGACATCTCATTTATTTACAGATGTTTTATCACGGCTAATCATCTCCCTATGAGATTAACAAAGGTATGAGAGTAAAAACTGCAAAATTTGTAATAGACTTACTGTATTGTTACCATTAAAATGTGGTTTTAAATGCATAAAATTGATGCAAGAGCAAGAAGAAACGATTAATTAAGGAGTGAAATTTTTAGATTGTTACTAGTCATTGTAATAAACATCTTTACAAATTGATTAACATTGATTATTCATCGATCTATCCATTCACAGGCATGATATCCTTTTAAATCCATAGTTTAACAACGTGACTACAATAGATCAATTACTGATTTGCAGCTTTTGCGTTCGTACTTTTTTATACTTCAACGGGAATTACTCAGCTGTGAAATAACCTCTGGAATCAAATGAGGTGCCATTCTTTATATAGATAATAAAACACTCTTTTCAGTGATATGACTTGATATGGAAATAGATTTCCCATATTTTTGCTATGTGTCCTTAAACTTAGATTTCCAAACTTTTTTTGAGGAGTTTATATTGAATATCCTATAACCGACAGTTTATGAAAAGCGACAAGCGGTGCCCATTGCATCAAAACTTTTGAATAAGAAAAATCCTCTAGCAAACAATAAATAAAATGAAAAGATTTGTAATTAAAATAGCAACTTCAAAACATTTCCTCTGTGTAAACGTCTATGGACGTTTTTGTTTTCAGGGGGATTTTTCCTTTTTTTTCGGCAAAAAGTGTGATACAATGGAACACAGAATTGATGATGTTTGATATAATATTCATGTATCTTTATTCTTCTTCGATGTTATATTTAAAGGTAGTGACGTCATATACACCGCATACTCTTATAGCTCTTGCTATCGACCGAAAGGTCCAACGTATGATGTGCGTCTTTGCGCGTCAAAGGAGCGGTTTTTTTCTTCAAAATTGCTGGGCCGTCGCAGACTAAAAACAAAAGGGTGTGAGCCGGCCTTTACATAAAGGTGCGGGTATTTATATATTTTGTTTTATTTTTTTTTATTTTCTGGGGGGGGGGGCGCGTGGGTGTGGCATTAATCTGTCGCGACTAGGATTTTGTAAGTACTGTACGGATTACGAAAAAGTGCACCCTCTTGGGGCACCAATTCCCTAAAATCCTGAGCTAGCAAAATGGAGAGTACATAATTCCATCGTTTTGAAAGTGACCTTTTTTTTTTAGTTTACAGTATATATTTTGAAGGTTTAAAGGGCCACTGCTGGCGAATTGGAATGGGGGAGGAAGACGAATCAGTACCGCATTCACCCCTATTGATATTAAGCACCGATGGTTATCGGGAGTTAACAAGACCAAAACAATTGTCATGTTTAACCAACACACACAACATTTCCACCATAGTCCTTTCAGTGTTTTTAATTGACAGGAAATGGACCACTTTTGTAATGTATTTAGATTTACACATGTTTGCCCCACTGCCGCTGAATATATTTAGCTGTTCAAAAATAATAAAAGTACAATATTCATGTAACTTGCATACATTAACGTTGCCATGTTGGACAAACATTGTCGCTATATATCGACCAACCTACTTAGCAACACTGTTCCATACGATAAGTCTATACAATCTTTCTATTGAAAAAAAAATTATTTGTCATATAAATATTGTATAGGTCTGCGAATTGCACACAGAGGTAGGCATATATTCAAATCTATTACGAAAGTAGCGTATTATGTCGCCATCTGTGGTATACTACTAAGGGACGACAAACTCTGTTAGTGGGGGATACCTGAAAAGTTCCTATGAGTGGCATACAATTTCAGTGACGAAAGTGTAACAAGCAAGACGTTTCATGGTTTCTTATTCGACTACTGCAGGGGATGGGGGCAACATTTTCAGGTCATGTCCTTACCTAGTCCAGTTGAGGACTGAGTGTTCTGATAGCACCCACCTCTGCATATTCACTTATACACTGAATACAAAGGGACTGCACAGCTAGCACTCAACCACAGAGTCCTTACATAACACTCTGCTCTGTATACCCCGGAGGCGCGATCAGAGGGGTATACAGAGCAGAGTGTTATGTAAGGACTCTGTGGTTGAGTGCTGTGCAGTCCCTGTGTATTCAGTGTAAGTGAATATGCAGAGGTGGGTGCTATCAGAACACTCAGTCCTCAACTGGAATAGTCTTTACTGTGCATGTCCCCAAGGTTGTGGAGATCTGTTATGCAAATGAGATGTGCAAATAAATGAAAAATGGATACAGACCCTGATCTCCGCTCGCCCTCACAGATGAGAGGTGCAGTAATAACATCAGACCCTGCCAAATCTGAAAAATGATAAAAAAATAAAAATAAATTACAAGGGAAGTCCAGTTTAAAGCGAATATCGAGTACTTGCAAAGAACTTCAATTTGGAAAAATGAATGATTAAAATAATCTTATGTTACAAACAAAGCACAACGTGACTTGTGCAGACAAGGGAAAACTAATATGATAACCTCAAACCGGTTAAAAGCGAAATTATGTCATTCTCCACGTGCTCTGTCCACTGCAGCAAACACAGGAAGCAGCGCGTGGGACTGGTATAAAATCTGTCGGCCCGACATGGCCCAATTTTGACCCTTTATTTGCACATTTCTCTGCCATTATACATTTTCTTGCAAAACACTTTGGCACATATTATTTATTCATAGTTCTGAACATTCTTCTCACATTTTGTGCGATTCTGTGAACATTTATTTTATTTTTTAAACAAATACCAGAATATATCTTTAAGCCTCAGTCACAAAGAAGTTCGGAAGCAACAATAGTGAACACGACTCTTTGTTAGGTCCAGAGTTTCCTGCCATCGATCAAAGAGTCGTGTTAAATCCTGTTCAGTCGCGGCTCCTATGTGACTGGAGCATTAGAAATTACACTGGTCACTCTATACGTTATGTGATTCCTGATAGTGGTGTTGGTGTGATGACGAAGAAGATGATGATAATGATGATGATGATGATGGTGATGATGATGATGATGATGATGATGATGATTATGGTGATGATGGTGATGTTGATAATGATTGTGATGGTGGTGGCGATGATGATGATGATAATGATGATGATGATGATGATGATGATGATGATGGTGATGATGATAATGATTGTGGTGGCGGTGGCGATGATGATGATGATGATGATGATGATGATGATGGTGATGATGGTGATGATGATAATGATCGTGGTGGCGGTGGCGATGAGGATGATGATGATGATAATGGTTATGATGATGATGATGATCATAATGATAATAATTGTAGTGTTAGTGATAAAGATAATGATGATGATGATGATGTATGAGATGGTCGTGGTTGTGCTAACAACATTGATATTACAAAAAATTGCATAACAAGAAAAACAAATGGATTTATTTGTCAGAAGCTTACCCATAAAATTCTCTCTTTTGCCAACATCTTGAAAATATCCACGACTACTTTTCTGCAGTGATAGGCAAGACGTGTTATTACTAAAATTGTAACAATAATGATTGCAGAAATGATGATAATTTGGATGATACTGTCTACGGGGATTATGAAGATGACGACGACTGCAATGATGATGATGATAATAATGGTTGTAGTGGTGGTACTGATGATGGTGATGATGATGATGATGATGATGCTGATGAAAATGATGATGTACGAGATGGCAGTAATGATGATGATCATGATGATGATGATGATGATGATTGTGGTGGTGGTATTGGACTGATGATGATGATGATGATGATGATGATGATGATGATGATGATGATGGTGATGTTGATAATGATTGTGATGGCGGTGGCGATGATGATGATGATGATGGTGATGATGATGATGATGATGATGACGATGATTATGTATGAGATGGTCGTGGTTGTGCTAACAACATTGATAATACAAACAATTGCATAACAAGAAAAACAAATGAATTTATTTGTCAGAAGCTTACCCATAGAATTATCTCTTTTGCCAACATCTTGAAAATATCCACGACTACTTTTCCGCAGTGATAGGTAAGACGGGTTATTACTAAAATTGTAACAATAATGATTGCAGAAATGATGATAATTTCGATGATAATGTCTACGGGGATTATGAAGATGACGACGACTGCAATGATGATGATGATACTGATGGTATTCTTTACGATGTAGGTGCTGATGATGATGACGATGACGACGATTACGACGATGACGACGACGACGATGATGATGGTGATAATTATGGTACTATTTACGATGTAGGTGAAGATAATGATGATGACGACGACGACAACGGTGGCGGTGATGATGATGATGATGATGATGATGATGATGATAATGGGGTGGTGGTGATGATGACAATGTTGATGAGAAGATGACGGTATCAGTAATATCGTTTATGATTTCACCGTTGCTGATGGCGCTAAGGCAGCGGTAGTAATAACCGCTGGCTATAAATTGTCACCGAATGACCGTGTACCAGCATTTTGCAGGCAACGATGTTTTATACCAGTCCCGGAATGCCGCTCTCCAATCCACCGCTTCACAAAGTTAACCAAAATAATGTGCTTGTTTTAGATTAATTCGGGGAAATAGCCTCGAATTGTCATCTTCAACCCTCCCCCTCACATGGGCATTATGACCGGCATAATAGAGTTTTCCGTACTTGACCCTGATTTGTCGAATTATTCAATGCTTATTCTTCCGGTTCAAAATACGTCACTCCCCCCCCCCCCTCTCTCTCTCTCTCTCTTTCTCTCTCTCTCTCTCTCTCTCTCTCTCTCTCTCAATCTCTCTCTCTCTCTATCTCTCCCCCTCTCTCCCTTTCTCTCTATCAATCTGTCTCTGTCTAATGTGCGTTATTTATATAGCGCTTTACCAGTTTCTATGGAAACCGACTAAGGCGCTTTAAATTATAATTATTACCCGGTCGTTAGATTCATAGCAAGTCACCTGCTCGTCGCACACTGCTAAACCAATCACACGACGGTTGTTTCCTACCGGTACCTAAAAAAACCCTGGGTAAGAGTGGCTAGAGAGATGGTTGATTTCTTGAGAGATTATGGTGGGGAGGGAAGAAACATTTCGGAAAGCAAAGAAAGACAATCCTTTTCATTGTGCCTCAACCAGGAGAATTTGCAATGATTCAAAATATTATTCTTCTGACATCTGGGACATATAACAAAAACGAGATTGTGATCAATTGCAAATTTCTTGTACATAGTTTCCCCCATACAAACTTTTTTTCGGAGAGATGATTTTGTTTCACTTTGTTTTGTTGTAAAGGCGATCCCAACACAAGCTTTGCTTTCTGGGTACTCGCCTCTTTTATTTTGTTTCACTTGTGTTGTTATTTGCATTGATTATGTATATGAAAAAGGAAATAAATAAATTCAATTCAATTCAATTCAATTCAATAGACTTACGATTGATATCAATCGTACGATCGATTGAAAAACTATTTATGTTATGGGATCCAGGTCTTCTTTTCCTATAATTTCATCAAATAAAGTCAAAGTTGTGTGCTATTGGTTGTCTGTGAGCCCCCCTTTGGCCCCGATCACACAGAAGCCCGGAAGCAACACGATCGAACACGACTCTTTGTTCAATTCACTGTTAACTCTCTCAGAACAATGAGTCGTATTGAATCGTGTTCAGTCGGAGCTTCTATGTGACTGAGGTATTCCATCTTCGTCTGGTTCATTTTCGAGCCTTTTATGATTTTTTGTGATATGAAAGAGAAATTTATAGCTTTTCATGAGTCATAAAAGTATGTAATATTGCATTTTATCATCGTCAATCCTGGTTACCATATTATAATCTGAATTAAGATCCTCATAATCCACAAAGCAATGGGATTGGTAAATAAGAGATTATTGTTATCAGGAGCAAATAATCATCTTTATCTGAAATAGATGGAATATCAAACGAGCCGTACGGGGCACAGAAAAAAATCCTCTACTCGAGACCAAAAACAATTCATAATTCCATGTAAATACAATATATCCCTATCAAAAAATCATATTTTTAAGATTATAGCTTCAGATTATAGCTTCGTTTTCATAATGACTGAAAACACCCGTGATCAAGTCAAGTTGTGACTGTCCCAAACAATTTGAATTCATGTGCACGTCATGACGCTCAGTAAAGCCCCAGTCAGATAGAGGCTCAGAAGCAACACGGTCGAACAGGACTCTTTGTTTAGTTCGCAGTTAACTGCCGTCGAACAAAGAGTCGCGTTGAGTCGTGCTACTTCCTGGCTTCTATGTGACAGGGACATTAGCCGTGAACCATGCAACCCCATGATTCAGCAAGACGAAAGGGCGACTCACACCTTTGGGTTTTAAAACATCGGCCTTGCGTTTTTGTAAATTAAAAACGCTCCCCTGGCGCACAGTATACGCTGATCCTACGGTGGACTGAGATTCGGCTTGCACTCAAGGAGCGAACGCCGAGCGTCAGTCTACTTAAACGTCTTTGCGCGTCCAGAGAGCGTTTTGAATTGCGCAAAACGCTGGGCCGACGCTGACTAAAATAGCAAAGGTGTGAGTCAGCTTTAATTATTATAATGCTTGTGTAATCATTAATAATCCTATTGATTGATCATGCATTGGATTCTTTCACGAGGTAACACTTCAGAACATCAAGCTCCACCGGTAAAAAAATTACCTTGCGCAACATCAATTAATTTGATTGACAAAAAAAATTTCTCGATTAAAGTGCAATGGCTAATGCCATCACATGATGTAAGGGATTGTTACATCATTTATGTTGGCGTTATTGTTGATGCGCGATAAAGGACAAACGATTTTCATTGTTCAAATTTAAAGCATCAAAAGTATTTCACTCTGAAATACAAAAACATTAGAAAGAAATAGAACATTTTAAAAAATCACTCTTAAGGGGGAACTATCATATCAAAATCCAAGACAGTCCCCATCTGCAACTCTGATAAAGACCTACTCAAAAAGAGTATAGCAGACACAAGAGAAAAATATCACTTCTAAAAAGTCACAAGGGTCTTTTCCTGAGCCATATGTACCAGACATTATGTAAAGTAGATGTTGTTACACTCATAAGATGAACTGATAACTTTGCTTTTTATGTAAACTTTTGGTTTCTTCTGTACTTTTGTCCATCGAGGGGCATAATTCGTTCTAAAAAATGATAATGTTTAAGGCCATAATTCTGGCTATTCTTGATTTTCGTGAAAGAAAGAGGAAGTGAGATTTCCATCAAAATGTTTTTGCAATGCTGTCGTAAAAACACATACAGGGCCCCGTAACATATAGCTTTCTAATCGATCGTACGATTGATATCAATCGCAAGTCTATGGGAAATCATGTACTACAGTTTGCGATCAATTGCAAACTTTCTTTATGTTACAGTCCCCTGATTGTCAGTATGGAGTCTGATCATTGATTATAAAACAAATACACACTTTTAATATGCCTGCAAATAAGTAATTTCCCATTTTCATAAGTTTACTCTTAAATAAGAGAATTAATGTGACTCCCAACATGTGATATTTTTTATCTGTTGTGTATTCGATCACGCAAACCATATTGGGCCAGGTTGATCTTAATACACAAGCTAAATGCCGACTCACACCTTTGCGTTTTTAGCCTACTCGGCCCAGCGTTTTTGAAAATTAAAAACGCTCCCTGGACTCAAGGTATACGCTGATCAGAGGATGGGCTGACGTTCTGCTTGCGCCCAAGGAGCGAACACCGAACGTCAGTCCAGCATATGACCTGCATCTTTGTGCGTCTACGGAACGTTTTTCAATTTTTGAGAACGCTGGGCCGATGAGGTCCTAAACCAGGAGTTGATGGACCTTTAGTTAGCGGAGTGTTTTGTTACTTAAAGACATTGTCACACATTGAATACTTTGTAATCTAAAATTCATCAAATCAAGCTGTTTGACTCATGTTATTACATTCAAATTGAAGACAAACCGATATCAGAGAATTGAAAAAGAAGGAAACTTTACAGCCACTATCAATATATCTATGAAAATTGAATAGAGCGTACCACTGTCGCTAATTATTACTGCATAGTTTGCCTATGTAAGCTATAGTATAATAGTATTTTTTAGTAAACGTTCATTACGAAGCCTGAATTTTTCACAGCTTATTTTATGTACATCCATCAAACATTGTGGTGGCAATTAGAATCTGGCAGTTAATTTTTTAACGAGAAAGAATGTTCCTCAATGTCTCCAACACTCCCCCCATGGGGCTAGCGCACCCAAAGCGCCCCCCCCCC
>BQKZ01001757.1:75642-86903 GCA_036244855.1 Temnopleurus reevesii
CCAACATACACACACGCGATCCTAAAATCCTGGTTGAATAAAGAACGTAATTAGTATCCGAATCGTACAATGAATAGTATACTATGATTTGGCGTTCTTTATTTTGGGGGTCATCACACTCGTCTACAAAAGCTCTGTGTCCCTTGCTATAGTAAGAGCGTGTATTCTCCGAAATGGAAGCCCTATGGTCTGTGCGTACGACAGCTTTTTATGTGTATTATTCGGTGAGTGAGCCCTCTTCGCTACGCTCTTTGCCCTAACCCTCTGTGCGTACGACAGCTTTTTATGTGTATTATTCGGTGAGTGAGCCCTCTTCGCTACGCTATTTGGTTATGCTGCCTTTTCAGTTGAGTCTATGACTCATTTTCGTTCATGTTTTGTTCCTTGTTGCTAAGTGTATATCTTTTGTATATTTGGTGGTAGCGCCTTCTAAAATTTGTATCTTGTAAGCTGTCTCCTCATTCTTTTACATTGTATATTTTTATGTTATTAATAAGAATTTTATATCGCGCACGTATCCACTCTGCCGAGTACCGTAGGCGCCTACGAATTTACGCTAGCTTTTATTGTGAATGAAGTAATTATATAGACCACTTACGTAATATATTCAGATTTTATGCACCCTTCTTTGTCAAACGCACAATGAGAAACTATTTGTTTAGCTGGTATACAAAAATCTTATTTCAATAGAAGGAATGGGTATAGCATGCATTGCTTGTTGCTAGGTTGGTCAAGCTACAACGTTTGTCCAACCTAGCAACGTTAATGTATGCAAAAAGCATTCTGATTTTTGTACGCTCAATAAATTTTGACAGCTGAATACTTCGTTCGTCTTAGGGCAAATGTGAATAAATCTGATTACATTACGAAAGTGGTCTATTGAAATAAACAGTTTCCTACCAGACTAAGCCATAATGGAGTAATATATGCACACCAACAACAAATATGTAAACAACCACAGCAAATCTCTGTTGTATAATAGACACAATACGGAGCTTTAGCATACAATACGGTAGGGCCGATCAGGACGTTATTTCTCAAGCGCGGGATAATGTAGCGGGCCGCTAAGGTTGATAACGCCCGTTAGATTATATCCCGCGCTTGAGAAATAACGTCCTGACTGTCCTACCGTATTGTTAGCTAAAGCTCCGTACTATCTAATTTATTCTTCCTGGAATACGTTAAAAGGAATAAACGACATTTGGCAATCTATCTTCATGAGAAAGTATATAATGGAAATGAAGTACATGATATATAACAATATGATAAAATGTGAATAAATACAAAACATATCACAAACAACAATAAAGCCCTAGGGCCGATAGCACGAAATTGTCTTAATGCCGACTCACACCTCTGCGTGTTTAGCCTGCGTCGGCCAAGCGGTTTTTTTTAAATAAAAAAGGTCCCCGGACGCATGTCATACAAAGGACTCACGGTCAGCGTACGCTTCTCCAGCGCAAGCCGAACGTCAGTCTATCGTCTTATCCGCGTACGCTGTACGTAAAGGGAGCGTTTTGAATTTCTAAAACCGCTGGGCTGACGCAGGTTAAAAACACAAAGGTGTGAGTCAGCCTTTAGCTATCCTCTCCTTTTACGTAAATATATGTTAAGAGGGTGACACAAGAAGTTAAGATGTCTTGGCAAGAACAAGATTGCCAGGACCATTTCGTGCAATTGGCCCAGGCCTGATTTCGTACACTGCCATTAGACATTAGGATATATAAACAGCTACTATCAGGAAAAGACCATTATAATAGGGCTCCTCACTGCTTATTTCCAGCCCCCCCCCCTTTTTTTTTTAGTTAAGAAGAGCCTGACGATGGGATTTTGATAATGATAATAATAAATGCAATTTATATAGCGCACATATCCACTCTGCAGAGTGCTCAGGGCGCTTTGCATTATTATTACCCAGAGTTTAGCCCGGCGTACACGTACACCAGCACACATGGCATTTTAAGGAATAGATATCTACCAGATACCCATTCACCTCACTAGGTTGAGTGCAGCACAATGTGGATGAATTCCTTGCTAAAGGAAATTAACGCCATGGCTATAGGACTCGAACCGCGGCCACTACGTATAGTAATAATGATAAGAAAATAATAACTATCATCATTACAGTCACAATATTTAAATGGCGCTTTATCTTATATTGTTGTTTCTCAGCGCCTTGGTATTTATGAGTAGACTAGATCATGAAATAATAATAATTATGATAACAACAACATCTATGTAGCTCTTAACACGAAGTGTTTCTAAGCACTCTGTTGCAGAATTACCCGGCCGTAGCATAGCTGCCAAGTTGGGGGATTAATGCTGGTTTCTGTTAAAAACGGACACAGCTCCGAGGCAAAATGTTTCATCATGAGACATTTTAAACTTTCACGAGGGTCTCTGGATTTCAGATTCCCAAAGTAAAATGAACTTTGGAAATTCATCCAAACCGGTGTACATCAATGTATGGTAATTATTATAGCCAAAGTATGATAATATACGTCTTTGTAACTTGCTTTCACTGGGCCCCGTACCATAAATATTTCCATTTTTAATCGTACAATTGATATCAATCGCAAGTCTATGGGAAATGGTGCACTAAGCTTTGCGATTGATCGGAAAATTGATTGCATCTACTTTATGTTACGGGCCCCGCTTCCCATATCAAAACCGATCAAAACGCTTTTATTACTATTAAACGGTCATTACGATTCACAGCTAGTCGCCATTTAGGCGCGCGCCGTGAAACTGAAAATGAGACTGTCAGTTTTCTACCGATATCCAAATATCAACTGAGTGAGGGTTATTTTGTAGTGATTATTTTTTTGTTTGCCTAAAGAAATAAGTGCCGCCGTGAATGCATCAATGTTTTATGATGCCATACCGGAAAGAAAGGGCTTAACGTAGTTCAGATTCTGAACAATCTTAGAATTGCTCTGCCCCAGTGGTATACGATCACGACCGATAGTTGGCGTGATCATTATCTTCGTACAGAACGCAAGAATGTTGAATTCTCGGGGTCCCGCCCTCTTTCGGTCTCTCAGCAATGGAAAGAAAAATGATCGAGAAGATAAAGCGCTCTCAAAATATTGTTTAGAATCTCAACTAGGGCGAACGGCACACGCCACCACTCAACCATCTAACGACTGGCTTGCGACTGATGATGTCACTATATCATAAGCCAGTCATAAGCATTGTCACCACAAAACCTTACGATCCGACCCCATTACTACAGTTCGATTGTTAGATTTGCCGGTACCTTTTAGCTGAGCAGAAGTAAACTACCCGTGAAATTTACAATGTCACACTATGAAATTAACAATGTGACGTTTGACATACGCGCATTTCGATCATCATTAACATTGTGACGTCACAATCAATATGTTGGTTTGATTGCACGTGAGTTTACGACTCAGTATTGTAGAAATTCACCATGTCAAATCCCCGAAACTGGCCTTCCGATATACATCCAACTGTGTGGGACTCGCAATCTGACAAGAGTCGTGACGTCACGATTCAACTTACTCAGTCGCAAGATGATCGTAAGGTGGTTGAGTCATAAGATTACGCCTTAGCACTTATTCTAAAAATTGAAGTTCCTTGGAAGTACTCGCTATTAGCTTTAAACTTTGGCCTCCACTGTGATTGCGATGTTCAAAACATGACCAGTCTAAATAATGACAAATCTAATGCTTCAGAAATTGATCCAAATCTGTGTTTCAAGAACGTTATGATCAATTGCAAATCAACTGCAGATAAGTTGAAAACTGAAACCCTCATTTTCATTCACAAAAATCTGATCTTTTGGCAAGACACGAATAAAACAATGATTTTGATTGGCGCGTACCGATCAACTTCAACTTGCAATTGATCGCAACTTTCTAGCAATACACTCTAACTCTGTTTCAATTATACATGAGGAATGTCTTTTGGATAAACAGTGGTAAAATTCCCGAAGGTTAGGCTTTATAATCGCTGGATTATAATGTTTCTGAGGCCAATAATAATAATTTGCTAGTTGGTAATAGATATACACAGAACCTACTCCCCTAAACATCATATAAAATAAAAAAAAAAAGACGTTTCATTTTTTAAATATTAGATTTTGAAAATTCTGTTATATTTCTTTATGATAAATCAAAAGACAAGAAGTACGAAGACTAGTTTTACATGTATAAACGAGAGAAAACAAATGGGGACGTGCACACAATAAAGCGCACGCATTCAACAAGCATCTCACGGAGCTCTACTCGGGGTTAGGCTCCGTGCGTGGATCGTGAACGAAACGTTTGTTTACTTCTAACTCATTAACTAGTAATCCGTATAATGTCGGATAAAGTTATTTTTGGTTATTTTTATGCCATGTACCTAGATTATATAAAAAGTATATGTTGTTGACCTCAGATATCCTTTAATTTGGATCTAAAAAGTGTTGCCCCATGCATATTCCGATAATTTTCTGGAAGAACACACTACTGTTTTAGGAAGCAAAGATTCCTACTTACTGTACATAGTAAGCATCATGATAATGTTCACTTTGCACCATATTGTAGGAAATATCTTTGAACACGACATCAACTATTTCCGAAAAGTTAAGTCGGCCACAGACAATAGAACCGTACGCCGTGTATTCAACTGTGCGGGCACAACAATCGCAAGCCGGTTCCGATTTGAATAGAATTACATTGAAGGATCATTGAATTTGCGTTCGACTCAATTTTTCGAAAATAGTTTATATCGTGTTTTTAATATTCTAGTAATAATGAAGCAATAGGCTCAAGACGAGTCATCCGGCGGGAGAGACGGGGGCCTCGGGTGGTGGAACTCCGCTGAGATTCGAGCCGCAGGAACGGTGACTCCCCGCCCAACATTGACGTAATCGTGTTTTGTCAGCGGACTACCCGACGTTCCGGCTACACCGTTCGGCGATTGCACATCGGCGAGACTCGCGTACTGGGGCGACTCTTGACCCGGTAGCTTTTCATATCCCGGGTCATCGTTTGTATTCAATGTTAAAGATCCTGGTCGAGTTTTGTCCCGGGTGCTTTCATAATGAGGCGACCCATCTCCTTCAATAACACCGTTCATGTTCAGAACTTCGGGCGGCGCTGGTTTAGGAGCCCCAAGAGTATCGTACGGCGATTCGTTCATGTAGTCGCCGCTCGGTGCCTTTGGCTCACTCGCTGGTGCCGAAATTGATGATGAATCCTCGATTAATTGAGGAGAAGAGTCGTTATTATTTGAAGCATCTTCCTCGCCTGAATGCGAAACACCATTCGAATGTGCTGGAGATTGAAATGATGTCTCTGCATTGTCTGTGTTTGCTTTTGGAGACGCTGGATGCGCAGCGTGTACGACTACGTGTTCTGTTTCGGGTGAGGTCTTCGGAGCTAGCGACGGTGACGATTGCGCAGTCGACGAATCTTCGTTTTCGAAGCCGTGGTTGACGCGGCCGTCGAACTCGACCATAAGCGCGTCCAGCATCTCACTACTCCTGCTCGTTCGCAACTCGGTGTTAAACACCTCATCGAGCCCACTATCGCCATGAGAAACCATCGAAATCGTCGAAACTCTCTTCGTTTTAGCATTCGGGTAAATCACTTCGGCCTCGTTCGATGATTTCACCCCCTTCGGAGCAATGTACCCAACTTCGGCATGACTCGTGACTGATCGGGAGCTCGACTTTTTCGGATTCTTCTTCGGGGGTAGCTCGGGACGGTTCCTGTTAAGTGTAACCCTTTTAACGAATTGTTGCTTCACAGCGCTCAATGAATGGGTCAGTGTTCCGCCCTTTTTAACATTGTCAGAATCTGCTTCCGGGTTATCAGTGAGGTCTTTTTCCGGGTCATGGTTACGTTTTAGTGTTCCACCAAGTGTTCCACGTTTCTTGATATATCCCAGCACCACCTGGGGGACGTGTCTCTTTTGCTCATCTTTCCTTTTCCTGTTGCATAAAAGATAAAAAAAAATATGAGACTAAAATCAAGTTTAAAATTAAAATTAGAATTAAAATAAAAAATGTATTTATTACTTATTGATCAATATTTCAGCAGGATGCCCTCACGACAAGATGTCGGTATCACGAGGGGTCATGCATGATAAAAAGTACATGAACATATACAATAACAAAACTCAGCAATCAAATTAATATATCAGTAAAAACTTATGCATAGATATCTATATTAATAACATTAAAAAAAATCACAGAACTCCGCACATTAAAACATCAGTCAAAACATAACCACAAATATTTAAATAAAAAACAAATATAATCTTTTCTAAATGCATAAAATCACTGAATGAATTATGATAGGTTAATTTGAACATATTTATATTTATTAAATGTTGCAACAAAAGCAATAAACTGCATGTTTGAAATTGTGTCACGCCCCATGTGTTAGTTATACATATATATATACATATCAATATTTTACGTTGGTATTGACAATATGCAGATGCGCATATCGTCGTATCCCTCTGGGAAGGCCATCTACTTTTATTTGGACTGTCTATGTGACCTCGCGACGGCGACATCGAATCCCCCAAACCATGCAAACAGCGTCAGTGTAGCGAACGCCATCTTGCGACAGCAAATTGAGACACCGACAGCTTACTGTCGCAAGATGACGCTCGGTGCACTCGCTCTATTGGGGATTCGATGTTCACATCGAGGAGACAGCTAACGACTTGTGCCTAAGGTAGAACATCTTCACGTATGTTTTAAGAACAAAAAAGAGGCATACAGGCTTTGATACCATCATGGAATCTTTTCACACGTAAACTTGTTCGATCATTTTCATACATGGTTCATGATTGTAATGCATTATGTTCAGTGTCTCTCATTACGATCATAAATTGGGCATGAACTGTATCACAATAATAAAACTACAAGATTTTACTCTTACCTATAATAAATGATGATCACAACAATGATGATGATGATGAGAATGAGAGGTATGATCACGGCTACAGCTATTATCCAACCTGCAAATAAAGGCCAGAATCAGAGCAAATAACGATAAGGTGGTACCATCAAAATAAATTTATCTACATTGCAAGAATTTCGAAAAAATGAATAAACAATCTGGGCTAAAGTTTAACATGGATTCATTATGTATGTTAGGCATCATTAATAGGAGAGTCTACCCGAAAATGATATTTCTTCAACGGGAGCAGAAAGATAAGATGAACAGAACAAAAAAGTTTGAGAAAAATTGGACAACTAATAAGAAAGTTATGAATGTTTATATATTTAGACAAATTAGCATCTGATGACGTCATAGGTGCACAGCTGACCATTTATTACATTCATATCAATGTCATAAAATGTTACTTTTTTACCCAAATATGATTTTCTCAAAATTTTAACCGTAGGATATCTTTATGATAGATATATAGATCCACTATTTGCATGTTTACATTCATACAAACTTTGCAACTTTCTGTAAAATTGATGAATTTTCCACCATATATAAAAATGAAAACTCTGGTTAGTTGTGCACCCGTGATGTCATCAAATTGGCAACATCCTCGGAAATTTCCATTGATTTGCCCGTTTTTCAAATCTTTAAAAATTCATAACTTTTTTGTTACTTTTACGATTTTCTTCATACCTTTTTTTGTTTTACTTTCCAATTTTATCTGTTTCAGTTAAAAATTATTATTTTGGGGTAAGCTCTTCTTTTAAGGTTATTTTGGAAACAACACCATATTCCAATATAAATATGAAACACTCCCAACATTTCCGAACGGAAGGCGAAAAAGTAAACTCAACATTGATTTAGTTATCACGACTGATGTATTTGATTTTGCAAATGTTCTAAAAATAGACTTATCGGCTCTCGAAGGATCATAAAACCTAGGGTTTTGCATTGCGCATTTAGGCCTATGTTTAAAGAATTATGACATAAACACGACTGATACCCTCTATATTTTGCAGTATACGAAGTTCAATGACACCTTTTTTCTTCGACCTTTCTCGATAATCTGCAAATTTCAACACTTCTGAAGATGCAATTAAAGAAAAAGGCTCACTATCTCCAAACAATTAAGACAAATGCTCCATTTATAAAAGTGAAAAACTAAATAGAAGCGAAAGATACCCCGGCAAAATTCACATCGCCCTTTACAGGACATTTCAATCGAACTATTCAGTTTGGAGCACTATAAAGTAAAAAGAAATAAACTCATCCTCTGAAAAAAAAACAGAATTATTAATATATTTAACTTTCATCTCATTTACCATGGGGTGCATCTTTCTAACACTGGCATGGTATGCTTACAAATAAAATCCGATCTTGTTAAACTTGCAAAACATCGTTAGTTCAAAAACAAAGAAACAGTCCATATCGCCCGATTCATACCCTCCCATCAAAGTTTTAGTTACAGGTTCTAATTGGCTCGGTTATCTTGGATTTATGCTTGATTGAAATGCGAATAAATGAATATCACTCCAGTTGTATTTAAAAATCATGTTACATTTTAAGCAATTTATATATCAAAAAAGAACTGAGTATCATTGTTTCAAAACGAAAATATGTTAATTCTACAATAAATTTACTGGCAAAAAAAATGTTTTAAAAGTTTCCAAGAGAATTGAATATAAAGAAGCATAGCGTTCTACGTTTACATTTCCTAACCTTTCATTGTGTTATCATCAAAGAGGTGAGGAAATCTAAATATAGTCTTCCTACAAGGTTTCCTCTCTCTCATGGTCATTCCCAAAGTTTGAGTTGCCTCAGGCTCGCCTTATTTCCTTTGCAGTTTACAAACAATACAAAACACCGGATGTAGTACAACGTTACCCTAACTACCGATGACTTTTTAAGCGATGAAAAGTCCGTGAAATACAACGCGTTAATTGAAAGGATTTTTTTCTCACCATTCCCTCTAATTGAAAAAAACTATTGAAATACTCCGGGTTGAAATGATGTTTCTTATTATTCATTTCTTTATCATGTTTATAGTTATGTCTAAGTAATAATTTTTTCATTGATACACTGAGCGCAACCGACTGTTTTTGTGACGAGTGTTAATTCAGATTAAGTACAATCTAGTTACTCACAAGGATTTCAACATGTTTAAAGGCTTAGCAATATTAACTGTATACAGAAGCTATACAATGAAAACAAAATGCGTCTGGACCGACGTTAAGTAACCATAGTAACAATATTACGTAAAGCGGGAAGCTATGCACACTCTTAAAATCATTTGCCCAACATGTAGGTTATTATGAGTCCGACCAACTTTGGGTAATTTTATGCCCCAATTGGGTATTTTCTCGCCAACATTTGCCCAATTTTAGGAATTATGTACTACACATGTGGTAAAATTTTGTCATAATATACCCAATTTTCGTTTGCCCAAATCATGAGGGTTCGTATGTGTCCACTGGGTAATGAAATTACCCAACTTTTACCCAATATTTTTAAAAGTGCACATATATATTTCTGCTAGAAGAGGTCGAAAATACGTCTGAACGATTAGTCAATGTAGTTCCTTAAGCAGTTTAAATATATATATTCATTCTGGTCTGAACAGGGTATTTATCAATAACAACAGTCATGCAAGTTAGATTCCTGTCATTGCAATCGTAACGAACAAAAAAAATAGCATACGTTTTAACGAACTTCATTTACTTTCCCATGGACATGAATCACGTTTTCATGAACTTACAATGGTTCTACGAAGAATCTCAGAATATCAACTTTTATAGAATTTTAGGAAACCAAATGAAGTGATTTTACTGAGCCGTCTTGTCCGAGAGATTACGGAGCTTTAGCTAACAATACGGTAGGGCAATCAGAACGTTATTTCTCAAGCGCGGGATAATCTATGCTAAGGTCCATTCAAGAAGTAGCATTGTGTTGGTGCACCCTTCTGGAACGGACCTTAGCATAGATTATCGAGAAATAACGTCCTGATTGCCCTACCGTATTGTTAGCTAAAGCTCCGTATTGTCCATTTTGGAAGCAGAAGCACTTATAATTCACAAGGCTTTTTATTGTTTTATTAGGCCCTGTGGTGATGTGGTTGGTTCTGACTCTCATCTTTCAACCAAAGGATCGTAGCTTTGAATCTCACCCATGGCCGTTGATTTCCTTCAGCTAGAAATTCATCCATATTGTTGATGCACTTTACCCAGGTGAGGTGAATGGGTACCTGATAGGGATATGTATTCCTTGAAATGCAAATTACGTTGGTATATGCCGGGCTAGACCCAAGGTAATAATAATGCAAAGCGCATTGAGCACTTCAAAGAGTGGATAAGTGCGCCGTTGATTTCCTGCAGCTAGAAATTCATCCATATTGTTGATGCACTTTACCCAGGTGAGGTGAATGGGTACCTGATAGGGATATGTATTTCTTGAAATGCAAATTACGTTGGTATATGCCGGGCTAGACCCAAGGTAATAATAATGCAAAGCGCATTGAGCACTTCAAAGAGTGGATAAGTGCGCTAGATGAAAATTGCATCTAGTTTTTCAAAGGTTACAATTGTTCGCAAGTAGCAGTTGATCGGAACACGCCAATCAAAATCATTGTTTCACGCGCTTCTTCTTAAATGCGCATACCGTGCGCAAATGAAAATGCGCGTTATAATTTGCAAAGTTGCAGTTGATTTGCAGTTACAATATCGACCATGACAATATATACCTTCGTTTGATTCTTCTGATTCAGCTATCTCAGTAGTTGAGGACTCTGTGGGCTGAAGATTTGGCATGGTCCCTTCACCAGTGTCCCCTCCACTAGTACTCGGCTGGCTGGGCATGGGTGGGGTCGTAGGGGATGATGTAGTAATATCTGTGGGTAAAATATGGCAATAAAAGGCTACGTCACACATTTGCAAACATGATATTTAAAAGTAAGAAAGGGAATGCCATGAGAGGTCTCGATGATTAGCATGGAATTTCGGGTCTATACAAATATTCGGTTATCTGGCATGGATGGAATCGTAGGAGACCGTACGCTGTTAGAGAAAAGGCTCAATATTACAAGTTGCAGTACTGGGAGCCCCCCCCCCCCCCCCCCCCCTCGAGGGGGCAATATTATTTTTTCAGAAAGGTGCAATATTGGAAATTTGGTAATAATATTCACGTTAACATAAATCAAATCAATATTGTGTAAATACAAAGGAAAATGCAGACAGTTTGTTTATTCTCCACAGTATGCCAAATTTCATTTTAAAAATATTTGCCGCGAGGGATCACTTTATTTCACGACAGATGATTTACCGACTGAGCTGTTATCCGCTCATTGAG